>CAOLHI010003803.1:0-150678 GCA_948474755.1 Ctenosaura bakeri
GACTGTTTAATGATCTGCTCTAGGATCTTTCCTGGTATTGATGTCAGGCTGACTGGGCAATAATTATCGGGGTCCTCTTTTTTCCCTTTTTGAAGATGGGGACAACATTTGCCCTCCTCCAGTCTGCTGGAACTTCTCCTGTTCTCCAAGAGTTCTCAAAGATTATTGCCAGTGGTTCTGAAATGACTTCTTCCACTTCTTTTAATATCCTTGGATGTAATTCATCTAGCCCTAGAGACTTGAATTCATCTAGTGTAGCCAGGTATTCCTGTACTTTACCTATTCTGTGCTGCATTTCCCCCACTTCCCCATCTATTTCCCACCCCCCACTTTGAGTACTTTTATCCTTTTGGGAGAAAACTGAGGCAAAGAAGATGCTGAGCAGTTCTGTCTTTTCTCTTTCCCCTGTTAGTAATTGGCCATCTTCTCCATGCAGTGACCCTGTCATTTCTCTGTTTTTCCTTTTGCTGTGGACATATCTAAAAAAGCCCTTTTTATTGTTTTTTAATGTCTCTAGCAAGCCTGAGTTCATTCTGCGCTTTAACTTTTCTGACCTTCTCCATACATACCCTGGCTATTTGTTTGAATTCCTCTTTGGTGATTTCACCATTCTTCCATTTCTTGTACATGTTTCTCTTAACACTTAGCTCAGCTGAGAGTTCTTTAGCCAATCATTCTGGTTTCTTTAGACACTTGCCATTTTTCCTCTTTATTGGCACACTTTTAAATTGTGTCTTCAGTATCTCACTTTTAAGAAACTCCTAGCTGTCATGAACTCCTTTCTTTTGCAGTATTCTTCAACACAGAATTTCAGTCAGTAATTCCCAAAGTTTACACAAATCAGCTTTTTTAAAGTCTAGAATGCATGTTTGGCTACACTTGGCTTCTTCTTCCCACTGAATGACAAATTCCAATAGAGCATGGTCACTCCCCGCTAAGGATCCCACTACTTCCACCTCATTAACAAGGTCATCCCTGTTGGTCAGGATCAGATCTAAAATAGTGGATCTCCTTATTGCCTCTTCCACCGTCTGGACCATGAAATTGTCAGCAAGGCAAACAAGGAACTTGTTGGACCTTGTGGTCTTGGCAGAGTTTGACTGCCAACGTATATCAGGATAGTTGAAATCTCTCATTACTTCTGCATGTCTCCTTTTCGAATGTGTGGTCATCTGCTCCAGGAAGGCATCATCCAAGTCCTCAGGCTGGCTTGGAGGTCTGTAGTAAACCCTCACAATAACATCCCTATTGTTTCTCGCTCCTTTAATTCTTACCCAGATGCTCTCAACCTGGCTTCCTGGATTTAAGTCATGGATCTCTTCACAGGTGAAAACATCCTTGACATATAAGGCTACTCCTCCTCCTTTCTTGTTTGGTCTATTTCTGTGAAATAGGTTATACCCCCCTATTACTACATTCCAGTCATGATACTCATCCCACCTAATTTCAGTGATGCTCATTAAATCATATTTATTTTGTTGTACTAAGAGTTCAAGTTCATCTTGCTTATTCCCCATGCTCTGTGCATTAGTGCAGAAACACTTAATACCATGTGCCCTTCCTGCAAGTCCTTTACTGAAGTTGCTTCTCCTCCCACTGTTGGTCTCTAGTACTACTTGGCCTGTTCTGTCTATATCATTTGGACTTTTTTGCCTAGCACTCACTGGATCCTTGCCCTGAATAATAATGTCTCCCTCCATGGCCAAACTCAGTTTAAAGACCTGCTGATCTGCTTTGTGAGACTGTTAGCAAAAACATTCTTACCAACGAGTGTGAGGTGCAGCCCATCAATTTCCAGAAGACCATCTTCGTGGAAATGCAGACTGTGGTCCAAACACCCAAATTGTTTCTGGTGGCACCATCTGCAGAGCCAGTTGTTCACATCCACTATTCTTCTCTCCCTTCGTGGGCCATGTCCTTCAACTGGGACAAGAGTTGAAATGACAACCTGTGCACCAAGATCCTTCAGCTTCCTACCCATAACCTTGTAATCCTTTGTGATGTGCTGAAAACTGCGCCTTGCAGTATTGTTGGTTTCTACATGAACCAAAAGGAGGGGGTTACAGTCAGTAGGCTTGACCGATCTTGTTAGCCTCTCCGTAACATCGTTGATTTTAGCCCCAGGGAGACAGCACACCTCGCAGTGCATCCTGTTCAGGTTGCAAATTGTTGGTTCTGTTCCTCTCAGCAAGGAATTCCCAATCACCAGAACTCGTCTCCTCTGAGGCTTGTCTGGGTTTACTCAATGAGCAGATTATTCCAGGGTTGTCTGGACATTCTCTTCAGGCTGGGACTTTTGGTCTTGTTGCTGTCAGATTTCATCCTGCTTGCTGTTCGATTTTCTGTTGCTGATATTCGATTTCCTCTTGGTGATGTTCCATTATCTCATTCTGCTGTTCTGTTACCTCTTCCTGCTGTTCCACTTCCTCATTAATAAGATTGAGAACTTGGAAGTGATTCTGCAGCTTGAAACTCTCAGTTTGGTTTCTGGCCCTTTTACTCCTACGTGTCATGTTCCTCCAAGCATCTGTCTCTTGGTTTTATGAACCAACTTCCTTGTCCGCTAGCTCTTCCATGTAATCTGTCTTCAAGAAGGTTCTCCCTGCCCTATCCAATTAGTTCTCTAAAGCAATTCATGTTAAATCTTTGGCATGCCATATGTTCTGGAGTTCTGTTACCAGAAGCTTCAGCCCATGTGGATACTGATGCAGGATTCTGGGAATTTAAAATCAAAATGTCTGGATGGCCAAAGGTTGAGAACCATCACTGTAGGGGATATACAGCTTCAAATCATATTAATTATAAATTGAGTCATACTAGAGGCTCTTTACTGCCTGAAAGGTCACAAGTTACACCTCATGCTTAAATGCATATCTTCAACTGTCCTGATTTGGCAGGAACAGTCTCAATTAATCCTCTGTCACCCCACCTTTTCAGTTGTTCTTAAAGTGTCCCAGTTCTTCTCTCTTTCTCCCACTTCTCCCTTTGCCCTCAGCTTACTTCAATTGTTGCAAGCTGAGTTCAAAGTGCAAAAGTAGATTGGACTTAATTAATTCAGCAGCAGAGCGAGGGGAGGTGGGGGATGAATCTTGTCCTTCCCACTAGGCCCAGGCAAAAGCAACCTGCTGCAATTCCTCTTACCTTGTATCTTCTTCTTCATTAATAACTTTTGTTTTCCTGACTACATTCTGATGTTGCGTGACCAAAGGTGTTCTGTTTTTTAATCTGTGAAATCTTTTATGTAAGTTGTTATCTTAAATGAAGCAACAGTTTTCTACCAAGAAGGAAAGTCACATGCACAGAGCAGAAGCAGAGAGATTTCCCATTGTTATTGAACATACAGAAATGTACTTTAAATTCTGATAAAAAAAGTCTTAAACTTGATAAATAACTTTTCTCTCCCATTCAGATTTAACCTATGTTCTTAGTATCACATTAAATATTTAATCTTAATGAATCAAAGCTATGCCCAAGACCAAACAGACTAGAAGGAGTGCACAGGACACACACAGCATCCTTGAACTCTCAGAGCAGCTCTATAAATTATGTTTCTCCTAAATGGAAATAAACATTCTTGTTTGTGCTCCTAGGGCAAAATAAACACGTGCATAATATTTCATGTGACAACCTATTCTTTCTTCAGATACATGAGAGCTCTATGTCTTTATTATACATAAACTAAATACACTTGTATTTATGGTATTATGTAGTTCTGGTGGGATTTCTACTGAGAATATTTAATCAAGGCCTATAACAAGGGTGAGAGAGCTGTGGCTCTCTAATTAGACTACAACTCCTATCAGCCCTAGTCTACATAGACAGTGATAAAGGACAATGGGACATGCAGTACAACAACATCTGGAAGGCTACATGTTTCCCACTGAGGGCTTGTAATTTCACTTTCATATTATTATTTTTTTATGGCTATCTATATGTAAGAAGAGCTCCACTGGATCAGACCAAGGGCAAATCAAGTCCAGCATTCAGTTCTTACAGCGTTCTCCAGGTGCCTACTACCAGTCCAAAAGCAGGACATGAGCACAAAACAGCCTCCTGCTCATGTTCTTCATCAACTGGAATGGACACAGAAAGGCACACTCACATTAACATTGGATGGAACCAGAGTGGTGTAGTGGTTTGAATCCTTGTTTAGCCATGGAAGCTGAATGACCTTGGACAAGTCACTTTCCCTCAGCCTCAGAGGAAGAGCATAGCAAACTTCCTCTGAACAAATCTTGCCAACAAAAACCCATGATAGATTTGCCTTAGGGTCATTATAAGTTGGAAATGATTTGAAGAAATTCAACACAATATATAGCCATCAAGACCATCCAAGTCCATTTTAGAGCAGTCCAAGTTGGTGTGAATAATTACATCTGTGGAAACAAAGTTTAACCAGTTTTGACTTTAAACTTTTTTTAAAATATATTTTTATTGAAAATGAAATACAAGTTATCCAAAATCCATCTTAACATTCTAAAAAGTATTTCTTCATCAAAGAAAGAAAAAGAAAAATAGAAAAAAGAAAGAAGGAAAAGAGAATATAGAAAGAGAAAATAAAAGAGAGAGAGAGAGAGAGAAAGAAAAGTAGAAATTTCAGAATAGAACAATAGAAATTTCAGCATACTGCCTAAGATATCTAATATTTAAAATTTAACATAACTTAACAATTGTTACTTTTGTCTTTCTTTCATAGAAGTATGAATTTTTATTCTTCTGGATCCCTATCTTTTGCCATCAACATATTATGTATTGCATAGTGACTGAGATAATATTGACTTCTACTTAAGGGTTATTTAAAAAGATTCTATAAGGAATGACTTTAGTGAAGAAAACTTTGACCTGTACACAATGGTAACCTTGCCTTATTGGAAGGAATTGATCATGGAATTTGGTGCATCCTATTTTCACTTATTCCCCATACTAATGGAGAACGAAGTGGGATCTGGTCTGGAGCTATGCTGTATTCCATGTGGGTGGGTGTGTGGCAAAAATCTGGTGCTCTGATTTGTGTGGGCTGAAACACTTTTTGCTAAGGAGAAGCTATAACTGGATATAGCCTATTAAATTTATTTTTCTAAAACATTTTTTTTTCTTAAATGCATGAATAGTTTGAGTTTTCCACTCTGTTGCAGGGAGGGAGGGAGGGAGAAAGGAAGGAATAAAGGATATTATGCTTAATACGCTCATTTCATTTTGGCAGACATTGAGTACACTTTTCATTCATGAATGAATGCAAATACTTTAGGAATCTGGCTACAAAACTCAGTCAAAAAGGTCAACTTTAACTTTCAATTTCCAGCATGAACTTGGCTTCTACAATGTATTGAGCTGTACCAGAGACCAGTCTTTCTTTATGCATCCCTGTGGAAGCATAAGAAGTTAACTTATACTAGGTCATGTTATTTTCTATCTGTTCTGATAGCAGATTTCTGTGGCCTTAGGCAGACATGTCTCATACTTCTTGCTAGCTAATCCCCTCTTCTTTTAAGCTAAGCTTGGCACCATCTGCATACAAAGGCTGAGCTCTTCTACTGAGCTATTGCTCCTTTTCTGACTAGCAAGAAGCTTCTGCATAGGTACATCCTTAGTGTTGCTTTTCCTATGGGAATTGTAGGCAAGGAAAATATGCTAACATAAACTGATGGGGTGAGAAGTTTGGAGTTCTCAGTCTTTGGGCTTCCAGATATTTTAGATATCAATTCCAGCGGTGGATTGTGGGTCTGTTACTGTGCAAGTGGTGGATCCACTTTTATGGTTGCTCCCTCTGTGGCTACGGCAGGTACACAGGAGCACTTCCAATGCCAAACCTCTATCAGGAAAAGGGTCCAACATCTGTGTGGCCACCATATAACCTGAATGGTTTTAGGAAGAGTGCCCATGCAGCCCCTTTTTGGACTAGCAGTGATTCATCTAAGTGTGTACACCGTCTCTACAGCAGGAGTGGGAAAGGTGTGACCCCCCAGATGTTGAACTGTGAGTTCAGCATTCCTCAACAATTAGCTATGCTGGATAAAACTGCTGGTCATTGCAGTCCAGCAATCAGGTATGCCCCACTTCACTCACTCCTGCTCTGGTAGCTGTGTTGATCTATTATAAAAATAAATATATGAAAAGCTGCACTGGGATGATCTTACTAAAAGCATAGTCTTTGAGGTGTGATGTACATTGAGCCATTTAGCTAGACTCTTGAAAACAGAAGTAATTTAAGAGAGCAGAACTTTTGAAGATGCACTAAAAGGTTACAGCTAGCATTGTCAGCCAATGACTCATCCACCTTTTAGCATATATGTTGATTAATAAATTGATTAAATTTAATGAAATTTGCATATAATCAAACCCTCAGCAAAGATACATTTTAAAGATAAAGTAAAATGGGGTAACTTTCAGTTTTACAAACAGAATGCCATTCACTGTTAGACAGGAAGGCCATCTTTAATGTTATCTTTTCCCCATTACAGTAATACAGTGTAACCCAATTAGCCTCAAAAATACAGAAGTATGCCCTTAACATTCAACCCCATCAATTAAAATTTGTCCATACTGATTAAAATTAGCCCTTCACGAGGCAGTAATTGTGCTATTTAACATCTTGAGTCCAATAAGAGATAGCATTTTACCTGTATGTATCTTCTTTCCACTGAGACCAATGCTCTGTCAATTTCTTACCAACTACATAAATTACAATAAATGATCAAAATGTTGGCAATCATGTAGGAGTGCCAACAATCTCAGATAAATTATGTGAATACTCAAAAACTGAGAGATACAGTGGTGAATGTTGGTGATCACCTAAGGTTGCAATCCTAATCACGCATACCTAGCAGTAAGCTCTGTTAAATTCAGTGGGACCAACTTCTAAGCAGACAGACAAGGGATTTTGGATCTATTTTTCAGCATTCATTCCTGTATACTCACATGGAAGAAATATCTTGGAGAGGTTTATATAATTGATTTGAGATTACTAGCTTTCACATCTCAGTATAAGCATTTTCAGGTTCTTTGGACATTTCACTCTAACAGCTACACACATTTTTTAAAAAGGTGAAAACAGAGGCTGGAATCATTCCTTTTGGGCCATGTAGGAATGTGTATGTCTTGGACCTTTCATTTCCCCTCATATGCCACATGTTAAGAATAGGTGTGCTCTAGCTAAAGACTAGGCAACAAGAGTTTGAGGAAAAGGCTGAGAACAGTTTTTTCCCATATGAACCTGCTGGAGTTCTGTGACCAGTTTCTGACAACCTATTCATTGCCATTATGAAGCACCAAAATAAGTGAAACTGGTGGGGATGTGAGGTAGGGACTTTTCAGTTGTGGTGCTCAGTGTAGAACAGCTTCTGAAGAGAGGTTCATCAGGTCACCTCTTTCTCTGCTTTAAAGGATAATTCATTACAGTGGATAATTTAATCTCTGATGAGTTTTAGCCTGTTGTTGTTGCTACAAGGTTTTGACTATGTGGTTTTGTTATTCTCTTTTTATGACAATTTTTAAAGGGTTGCTTTTTGTTTTACTGAACTTTGCATTTTTGTTGCAATTACCTTGAGTTTGATTTGATCATAGAAAGGTCAGATCCAAAAATAAAATAACAATAATTAGAAAAGTATGCTTCCCATAAAAATAGATTATACTCAGAGCTTGGGATTTTTTGTTGGACTACAGCTAACAGTATCCCCCAGCTACTATGCCCGCTAGGATTTTGAGGGCAGTAAGTCTCAATACATAATTGCCCCAGGCTCATATGTCTTGGTCTGTGTCCAGACACTCAGCAGAAGACACCTTAATTTACTGAATTTTCCTGGAGAAGATTGTAAATTGCCACACATGACTTGTGAATGAATATTTACCAGTTTTTTTTAAAAGAAAAAGACCTTCTGTATGGAAAGCATGTGCTCTATGAAGCATGGAAACAGCCTTGCTAAAGATAAGCAGGTCTAAGTATGATCAGTCCTAAAGCAGGGGTTTCTTTTCCCTCTTACTTTCTGAATGAAAGTAATAGATTGTAGATGTGTGTAAAATAAATGCTCCAGAAATGCTATATTCAAAAGATATGTCTTACAAATGTTGTCTTTGAAATATTTGGCTCACAGTTCTTCATTCAGCAGTCTTATGTTACTTGCTCCTTTTTTTCCCCATTACCCTGGAACACTCTCACACCATTTAATGTCAATTCTTTATTTAAAAGTGCTGTAAATATGTCATTGTTTATAGATAAAGGGTATTTTAAAGTTGCATTATACAGTTATTGTGCTGGGTGACCTCTGCCACACTTTATTTGTTGGGTGTCACCTTTTCATTTGTATTGCAGCCGTGCTTTAGAGTAGTTTCATTTTTTGATGAAGGGCAATGAATGCACAAAACCTTCAAACATGGAGCAGTAATTAGTCTAGGAAAGATCAAAGTGTGCTCTTCTAAATCCAGCCAATTTGCTGTGGTTGTGCAAAACCAATAGTCTTTCTTTTGCCTTGGTCTCTTATTAATTTTCACTCTCATTTGTTGCAGTGCAGCTGCTTTCCTGTCAATCCACTGTGCCACTTTTTCAAAAATCCATTTTGAAGTCACAAATGCAATTTCAATAGGCCTTAGGAATAATAACCAGCTTTCTAAAGACTCAGTCTTTTTGAAATGGAAACTCAAAATGAGGAAGTTCTTTGCATTATATATTACTTTTTCAGCATGGAAAAAAAAATCTTACACCTGATGAAGAAAAGACAATATGGAGATTTAAAAATAAGCTTCAGTTCCTTCTCTTTTACCATCTTCTTGGCTGACAACAAAGCCACCTGGATCCATACCATTTCTATCAACTCTCTGTTTCAGTTTCTCCAAGACCTGTTCTTGGATCTGTCCTATTTTAACTCCACCCACTAACCATAGATGACCTTATCCCATCGCTTGCCCATCTACCGTTACCTTTACCCTGCATTTACTCCAGCATATCTGCCTTCTTTATATTTTTACTTGGATATTTCATCACTGTCCCAAATGCAGCAGCCTGCTCCCCACCACCAGTGGAAAATTTTAAAGCCAGTGTTTCTCTCTTTTAAGATGGCTGAAGGGGGTGACCATAGCCTTTGCTGATTTCCCCTCTTCTGCCTTTGCTGATTCCCCGTCTTCTGCAGTTCCCTATATCCTATACAGATCCGATCCAGAAGGCTGAGAGGCCTCCCAGAATAGTGGGTGCAGTAGCACTTCAGGATTATAGAGCAGGGATTGTTACCTTAAGAGGTGGGAAACTTTGAGGTCCACCTGTAATGCCAGCATCTCCTTAGAATTTGGGAAATTATAGCTCAAAGGAGTCCTGTGAGAGAAAGGAAATGGCAAGATCTTTTCACTTGTGTATACCAGTACTAACTGTAGAAAGGACTCCAGTTAAAAGTTAAGCAGAGTATTTTAATTAGATTTAACAAACACACAAGGAATCAGTCACTCTTAAGAACCATACAAGGTTATCAGAAAGTGAGGCAAGAAAGGTAGAATACGGAAAGATTAGGTGGAAAGGGTGATGGTTATGAGTCCTGAAGCAGAAAGTTGAAGCAGAGCGACTCAGACAGTGTCTGAGGATACCATGCAGGAACAGGACTCTGGAGCACCACGTACAGAGTAATATACCCAATGTACTACAATTTGCTCAGACCAAAGCTGGGGTTTTTATACTCTATTTCCTACCCTGAAGGAGGGTACATGGACAGAGTAGTAATTGCTTTCTCATAGGACTGACAGAAGAATCTAGAATGGGCTGATTGTCTTAACTCTAAATGACAAAACATTGATGGGAGTCATTACAATCTCTTAATGTCTTGTTGGGCAGGGAGTCTAGGAAAGATTTCTGTAGGGCAACATCACAGGATGGTCTCTGATTGATTCACCTGGGCAGTTTCACCTTCCATTCTATTCAGGTACATATAGTTTGATGTCTTGAAAGGATTATCATAGACCCATTAGCACTGGGTTTTCCCACCTAATCCTCTGTGAACTTATGACCTAACTGTGTCTGAGGTAATCTTGACCTAGCAACATGCTTCCAGCCACCATGTTTTCAAACATGTTTTCCAGCCATAAATATGAAAACAGTACATCCTGTAGAGTAGGGGTGTAGAGTGTGGTAACAGGGTGTGTTTGCTCAGGCTCTGAAGCCAAATCCCTCCTGGAGGAGAATTTATTCTCAAAAAGATTTCCAAAAGGATCATACTCTATGGACCCCAGAATAGGGGGGCTTGGAGGCTTGAGGGTCTTCTAAGAACAGGCTGGAGGGCTGAGTTCTCACTGAAATTATTTGACAAACCTGGAACACCAAGACTCTAATATAGTTGAGCCTCCCCAGGCATTATAAATCAGAAATGTACTTAATGATCAAGTGCTTAGAAATATGAAGACAGCAATTGACACTGAGCCCTCCCAGGAATAACAGAGACCGCCTGAAATCTGTCTTAACACACTTCTTTGGAGGTAATCTACATTGAACACATAGAAGATACTTCTACATACATGTACTTGTAAGAGTCTTCATGTTTAAGTACTGTATGTCTGAGTGAGAATGGATGAGAAAAGTAATTTGTCCTCCTGCTGCAAGTGCCTCCAAGTAGGCAAAATTAGTAACAATCTACTTGCCAATATTGAGCTGCCCCATCCTAAAAGCAGCTCTGGGGGCCCCGCACACCCTCTTCTCTATGGTAGTTTCCCATCCTTTGAATGATTCTTTTTGTGCATTTTAAAAATGCTGAAATGCCTCTTCCTAGTTACTAACAGTAAGAGCTTTCAGCTCAAATAGGCTGGTATTTTTGGTGCTACAGTTTTGCTTTTGGTTCTGCCCATCACTGGGCTATGAAGTCTAGAGGACTTATGAGATCCCAACCTTGGGCCTCAAGAGGAAAATGTTTCTCACCTTGGCTGTTGAGGGAAGTGGAAATCAGCAAATTAGCTCCCAGTTTTCTTCCAATGGGAATATCGTGGCCATTTCTGCACTAACCTGTTATAGTGCTATTATTCCACTTTCAACATCCAATGGAATCCTGGGGTTTGCAGTTTAGGAAGGTGCCTCAAAGGCCCCTCCCTAAACTGCAAACCCCAGGATTCCGTAGGATCTTGAGAGTGGAATAATAGCATTATGATAGGCTAGTGCAGAAATGGTCTATGAGTGCGGCTCTGCTTAGGGATGCTACCTCCAGCCGAACAAAATTGCTGGATCCAATTAGATAAAACCTCTAGACTGATCTTCTCACAAGCCTTCTTTTCCCTTTGTATTTTCTACTCCATCAAAATTTGGAAGTAATGAGTTACAAGTAACATACATGCACGCAACCAATGACTTGTCAGAGGGGCAATGAGAGTATAATGAATTTACATTGCACAATAAGCAATAGTGGTGTTAGTGTATTGATTTAGTAAGTAACTTTTCCTAGTTATTTTCAAAAGTTACTTTAAAATAACGTTTTAATGGCCTTGGGACCTTTTATGCCACTGTTATGTCAATCCCAAGTTCTCTTCACTTAAAAAATTCTGGAAAGTAATAGCAAATCCTATGAAATTCATAGAGTTACCATAAGCCAACAAGACAACTTGAAGGCAAACAGACACACACACACAAACACACACATATATTAGAAAACCACTTGTAGGGTTTTTGTGGCAAGATTAGTTCTGAGATGGTTTGCCTTTGCCTTCCTCTGAAGCCGAGAGTGTGAGCTGCCCAAGGTCAACCAAAGGGTTTTCATGGCCTAGCACGGATTCAAATCCTGTTCTCCGGAGCCACAGTCTAACATTCAAACCCCTATCTCATACTAGCTCCTTTAATTTATCTGTCGTACATCTGAAATCTAATTTGGATGGAAGGGTGGAAGTAAATTTGGATGGAAGGATGGAAATAAATAAAGTAAATGAAGTAAATAAGGTTTGGTTTCCCTTTCCTTTAGCAGCCAGTTATTCTCTGCCCAATAGCTGTCCCTCATCCATTGAGCTCCTCATCCCCTGCTCCAACATTCATGCATTGCCACCTCATTCTTTCCGTTGTTGTCTTGCTTGCTCTTCACCTCAACCTGAGCAAGAATGTCTACCTGAGGCTTTGGGCTAGCTACTGGCACTCCCCCTCCAAGAGTGTTGTCATTGGATAAGTGGCTGCTCAAGATTGCTGGGCCTGGAAGTAACAAGTTACATGCAGCATAATTACCTGTGATGAGTTGCTCTCTTTGGTAATAAGGACATGTCAAAGACACATTTCAAAAGCAGTGTAACAAGTGGGAATGAACTTATTTCACAGTCACTGTGAACAACATTTCTAGTTTTCCAAATTATTTTTGAAGGGAATTTTTTCAGGATTTAGTGCCATTTGCTTATCAGTCCTAAGGTTTTTTTTCTTCCCAGAAAATAAAAATCAATGTAACAAAAATATAGCAAGCAACCTGTGATAAGTTACACTGCAAATTACTTTTGATGGGTAATTTTCCAAGCTCTCATTGAAGAATGGGATGTAACATGGTATTCCAGCATGCAACTGGAAAAAGAATTTAGAAAAATTCAGGACTCTCTTTCTGTGGGGAGATGCACTCTATAAAAAATTCCAGATATGTAACAAGCAAAGTTCCTCCTTTAACATTACTTTATTATTATTAGTAGTAGTAGTATTAGTATTAGTAGTAGTAATAATAGTAATAATGACAGTATGATAGGAGTAGTAATTTCTTACCCACTTCTTGCTATGGATTGAGGTGGGGTATGTATTACCTTCTAAACAGTATAAGATGCAATGGGAGTAAGGTTCTTCTAAAAGTTATTTTCACATGCTCTGCTAGAGAGTGGTTACCTCTGCTTCCCAGTTTACCAATCTCAGTTTTCCATCATTCATCTGATGTCCCTCCTCTGCCCTGCTAATCAAGAGAGTGCATCTGACATTCAAGAATATTGTGGCAACTTTTATTTTGAGAAACCTCATGAACTTCATTTTTTTAAAAATGTAAGATTTTCTGGTTCGATACTAGATGAGCGGTTCCCAACAATCTGTGTGAATAGCAAGAGAAACAAAAAAGTCTTTTGGGACTCAGTTCAAGGAGGTCTGACATAGCACAGGGAGGGGGAGGGGGAGGGGGAAGGAGAAGGGGGGAGAGAGAGAGAGAGAGAGATGGCATCTGCACCACTGGAATTGGAAAGAGGATAGAATTACCAGTAAATGTTGCCCTGTGGTTTCTTCATTGAAGTGGCTGCATCTGGGCCACCTGTTGATGGCATGATTGGAGCATTAGTTCTTGCTCTGCCTTAGGACTATTGATAACTCTGCTTAACATCGCCACAGGGGAGCCTTTGTTGGAGACTGCAGTCACTTTGCTTGAGCAATGGTGTACATTGGCTCCTCCATTCAGGCCTTTCCCCCCTGACATTAGCGCATTTGAATGGGCCACCAGTGAAGCCATTCAATGAGAACATGCACCAGGGCTTCTGGGTGGCCTAGAGCTGAGCTGAAAACTCTTGTTAATGGACTGTGAGTCTCAGCCTATTGATGTACATGAACTCTGTGACCAAAGAAAAGTGAGACAAAGATGTCCCTCACAGGAACATGTAGGTCACAATTGGACAAAGGCAGACATTGACCAGCCAAAGCTATTTGATTCTTGAATGAAAAGTGGGATACCTATAAATACAAGAGAACTGCTGCTGGAATTCTTTTGCAGAGGATACACATATCGTGTGGCATTTACCTGAAGATACTCAGAAATTCACAAGATGCTCCTTTAATTGGATTTTTTTTAAAAAACAACAACACAGTTCACATTATATATCAGTCAGCTGCCACTGAAAAGGATGCATACTTTAAAAAAAGTTTGATAGTTACGTGATTATTTCTTTCAGCTTGGTTTCAGAACACATTGATTTAATTTTAAAATAAATAAGACTGCAATCCAATATACACTTACCTTGGAGTAAAACCCATTGAACTCCATGAAACTTGCTTCTGAGTAGATGTATGTAAGATGGCATGGTAAATATCAAGACAATGCAAGAAACAAGTGCTATATTTAATTACAGGTTTGTTTATAAAATTAGCATATTTGGCTGAGGCATATTAGTATATTTGGCTGCATAACAGATTGCATTATTAGAACATAAGGAATCAACAAGGTCCTTGCTGTATCCGATCAAAGATCCTGCATTTATCCAGCACTGGTCAGTCATGTGCCACAGGCATGAAAACAAAAGATTTTCATTGTAATTTGTGCCAAGCATTTGATATTCAGAGCTATGCTGCCTCAGAACATGGAGGCTCTACAAGCTGATGATGACTAACAGCTACTGACTATGGAGACCTGAAACAAAACATTGCAATGTAGAATGTTCCTGTTCACACATCTAGCAGTCAGCTGCCATTCCTTTTTCTAGGATACTGCACACCATCTCACATAGTTCCTCAGCTTCTGTGGCTATCGTCATTTCTCACAGGGCTGCTTTGAGTTGCTACGAATTAGAGCTCAGGAAAATTAGTTTTTTAGACCACAAATTCCAGAATTCCTGAGACATGGCCAGTGGCCATGCATGCTAGAGGATTCTAAGAATTGAAGTCCAAAAACCTATTTTTCCAGGCTTTACACCAGATACTGGTGGTATCTGTGCTGAGGCATAACCAGCCACTGATGCTGCTGCATCTGATCTCTTAAGAACATCTCCACTGATTTGATACACCTCCAAGGTTTTGGGGAGGGCAAAATGAAGATATCACCTTGCAATAAGAATTCTGACTGCAGATGAAATTTTCCTTCAGTCCCCAAATTCCTAGCATTGCAGAGAATTTGACACTGAAAATTATTCACATTTAGAATTCTTACATTTACATTCTTACAACTCTGCCTGCCCCTTTTGTTTGGATGCCTAACTTAAACTGCATTTCTAAATGACCAAATAAAATTTTAAGTTACTCTACTGTTAGAAATTTGCAAAATAAAAAGAAAATATTATGGGCAGATTATTTAAAAAAATATTTTTTATTAAAACAGACATAATTTTTATAATCTAAAACTACATACAAGGAATAACATAAAATAATTACACAACACTAATAACTCTAATACAACTAACAAACTGCAACTAACATTACTCTACCTAATTACAACTGCATACAAACAAAATAAGACAAAACAAACTAACAACTATCAGCTATCTACTAGTTGGCTTCAATCACTTCTTGAGATGGATATGGTTTATCCCTAGAATACAAACTCCTTAATTTAGTCTAATCACAAACAAAACTACAAGTTTGATTACTAGGTTATAATCACTATTGATTACTCATTTAATGTATGCCTATTACTGACAACTATGAATCATTTAAAACCAAATGCTGACACTATTCCCCATTGGTCTTTTAAATATCATAACACTGTACCCCATTCTTTTTTAAATCTACACAGATTTCCATCTTTAATCAAAATTGTTAAATCAGAATTATCCATTTCAGCAAAATCTAATTTTTTCATCCACCCTGCTTCTATCAATTCAGCAAAACCTAATGTTTTCATCCACCCTGCTTCTATCAATGGAATCTGCAGATCTTTCCACTTCTTGGTGAAAAAGATTCTTACTGTTGTAATCATATATTTAAATATTTTTTTCTGGAGTCCTTATCAAAGTTCTTGTCTGTTAAACTCAACAAAAACAGTCTTAACACATGTTGTATCTGACACATGTTCATAACATAGGGTAAAAAGACCTTTCTTTACCTCTACATTTCCAGCATAAGTTCTTAAATGCTTTACACATTTTAGAAAGGCTTTCTGGAGTCAAACACCATCTGTACATCTAAGATCAAAACACAATGTGGAGGAGGAAGTAGAAGAGGGAAAGAGGGAAGGACTGGAAAGGAAGAGAGAGACAAGAAAGATAAGGGAGGATGAAGAAGTGGGGAGGAAGTTGGAGGGAGAGAAGGACAGAAGAGAACAAGAGAGAAAGAGAGGACTGGAGGTGGGGCTGGAAGGAGCAGGGAAAGGCAGATGAAGTGAGAGGGAACTGAGCAGGGTGGAGGAACAAGCTGGGGAAGGCAGATGCAACTAGGACAGAGGTAGGATTGGAAGGGACCATGAACAGAGTTGGAAGGGAGCTTGGAGGTGGAATATAACAAAGGAAGGAAGCCCAAATGGTTACTGGGAGGAAAGAAAGAGAGACTGAGAGGGAGTCAGGAACAGTTGGGTGGATGTGACATGTGGAAGTCAAGCCAAGGAGGCATGGAAGATGTTGGGGATGAGGAATTTCATTCAGAGAAGATTTAGAAGGGAAACTTTGAGGGTCCCCAAGGGGAGAGAATGAGAGAAGGGGGAAGAATAGAATAATCTAGGTGGATGTGTGGGAGCGGATACAGAGGGAATGAGAAATTTGAGTGGGAAAGAACAGAGAAGGAGTAAAATCTCGGAGTTAGAAGCCAGGAGGAAGAGTCACTAAATGAAGACATAGGTCTGTGAGGCTAGAGAAGTTATACAGTTGGCCCTCTGAATTAGCAGATTTAACATTCACAGATTTGATTATTTGTGAGTTTCTCCAACCCCTCCTCCCCCAACTCAAGCATCTCTTTTCTGGGAGAAACCTTCCTCTTAGGGGCTGTAATCAGGTTGCACAGCCCTTTAAAAATGCACCTCTGATCCTCCTCTTCCTTCATCAGCCACTGCCTCGCCAGCTAAAGACCACAAACCTTCTCCTGTCACCCCCTCACCCACAAGGAAAGAGATGAATGAAAGAGAGACAGGAAGTATAGGGCCACTATTCTGACCCACACCTTTTCCCTCTCCTTTCCCTGACCTGGTTTGGACCTGGGTGCCCTCTCTTCCTGCCATGCTTTGAACCCTTTACCATAGATACAGATGCACACATGTTGATAGTTGATATTTGCAGGGGTCCTAAGCCCCTTACCCCAGTAATGTGGAGGGCTGACTATATCAGTGGTTTTGAGGCCAGGTCTGCTCAGGGAAGGCCATTTCCTGGGACCTTGTTTCATTTACTATTGAACTTGTTCACTTTCCCTTTTTTGTATTATGGTTTCTTGGTGGAATACATCCCTTCATTCTGTTTTGTGTTAAACAAACCACTCAGCAGAAATAAGGACTGGTAACCAGTTCCCTTGGAACTCCTCAAGTATGTATCTGGAGAAATGGATTCCCAAGCCAGATCTGGACCCACACCCTACCAGATGGGGGTGGACCCACATACCACTAAAGGGGCCGTCCCACAATTATGAAATCAGAATAACTGGTTATATTTTACTATCTACAGTTGTTTTGCCCACAGCTCTTTTTCAATGTTGTTGTTTCCTCTCTTGTCCCTTTCTTTTTTGCTTTTTTGTATCTCATACAAGGCTAGATTTTACAAAAGTTATTCCCTTAAAGTCATTGCACTCAAAGCATAACTTATGTACAGAGTATGTTTCTAGTTGTACAAATAAAATTATGTTGTCTTAGGAATGTGTAGGATTGAAATCAGTCCTGAGCTTGAAAGATTTTTGCATCTGACATTCAAATGACATCCCCATCGGTGTTCTCTTTTCAAAATGACATAAAGGACTAGTGATTTGAAGCAATAACATGAAAACTCTTCTGGAACTTGCTCCCTGAAGTATATTGATTCATGTCATTTCAAGGTAAGGCCAGAACTGGGTGAAATAACCAATACTCAGCAGGCATAGCCATGGACATTCCACTCCAATCAAAAGAAGTACTTGGGGACAAAATTATGAACATCAGATACACTTTATTCTGAGAGCAATGAAAATTACACACATAAACATACAGTAAACCTGCTGCAGTTGAAGCATAACCATCAAAACAAATATATACTTTGGCAGGCTTCAAAATGATGGGAAAGCATGTGTTTCACAATTTTACTTCTGCTGTTAGGCGTCAGGACTTTGATATCTTAGGCCATCAGCATATCGCCTACAGCAAGGTATATGCCATCTCCTGCCGTCTCTAATTATAGTAGTTACTTTGAACCATTAGGAAAGTGCTTGATTTCACAGTTCATTCTGGCAACATACTGGAATTTTTTTTGAAACACATTATATTAATTTATTTCTGAACACCACCATTCTCCCCTCCTCTCCATTTGCACTATGCCCATGTATCAGCTATTATTGCAGCCCACCACTTTGCCCTACTTAATGTATCCAAGATCAGCCTGTTCATAGGTTTTGAATCTATGCATTTACTCGAGAAAAAGTAAATTCTAGCTCCAGATTCTGGATGGATGGATGGAGGAACCAAAGTTCTTCTCAAAGGAACACTTGGAACTGTCTTATATTAAATGGGATATTTGTCCAGCTAGATTAATACTGTCATACCCTCCAACTGTGGTGATTTGGCAGGGACTGTCTTGATTAATCTTCTGTAATCTTACCTTTTTAGCTGATTTTAGAATGTCCCAGTTTCTCTATCTTCCTTCCACTTTCCCTATTTATCTTTGGCTTACTTCAGTTGCTGCCAATTGAGTTTGAAATGAAAAAAGTAAATTTGCATTCAAGTTGTGTGTATGTGCGTATGTAGAAGAGAAGAGGAATGGGTAGAGTCTTACCCTTCCCTGTAGACATGGACAAAAGCAAACTACTGCAGAACTCTTCCTCACTCATAATTTTTGCTATCTTGGCCCCATTCTGAAGGTGCTTGGCTATCCATGTCCGTTGATGAAAATTTTTTAGTTTATTGTAAAAACAAAGTCAACATTCAAACACTATTTCTACATACAATTCTTCATCTCAAAACGCACCCATTGACTTGTCCTTTACAAGTCTTTGGTTATTTTAATATAATTATATAGAGTCTTTCCAATATCTATACAAGTCTGATGCTAACCCATATGTGTTGAGGTTATTATAAATTACTTACAAATATATTTTAGCACTTTGAAGTCTTTCTAATATCTCTGATCTTAATAATAGCAATAAAATATTTAAGCACATTTAACAGGTTTTCATCTGTGAAATGTTGGCCAGGGGAATGCTGTTAGCTCTGACTGTCAGCAATGGCTCTTTGTGGTTTCAGGCAGGACTGTCTCCTAACCCACCTGGAGATTAGTGGGTACTCCTGGATGGTCTCCCATCAAACTACTACTGAGGCCAAACCCTGCTTAGCTTCCAAAATATGATGAGATCAAAATACAGTGATATATTGATGGGCAAATGGATGATGCTCATCCATTTGCCCACAGGAACAATTCATGTGGCCAGAGAAAGAAAGACCTTTGCTCAGCCACTCAGAGATACAAGTTACTACTCCATGTGCTACTGGGCCTGCCTACTGTCCTCATGCAGAAGAAATGCTGTTCCATTTCCACTATTGAAGATTCAGCTGCCAGGCCACTTGACTTTTATACAGGAAAAATAAGCAGCAATATATCTTGGGCCAGCCATAGGACCTTGGAATTACGAGGTTCTATCAGCCTTTTCTCTTTTCCTTGGAAGGGAAAGTGTATCAAGTGTTTATATGTTGGGACACCTTTCCCCATTTTTATCTGCACCAACATCCCCTGCTCCTCACCCTCTCATTCAGACAATCCCCTCTATACCTGTCCAACAATCTGATGTATGAGTCATACATAGCTCTTACTAGGTAGCATATGGAATCCTGTGAAATACAGGGCAAGTTATTGAGAATTCTCAGCCATAGAATTCAACCACTTCCCCAAACTACAAACCCCAGGATTCCATAGGATGCAGCCATGGCAGTTAAAGTGGCAGTTAAAGTGCTGTAATTGTATAATGTGAAAGGGCCCTATGTCATGGTTAATACACACGCCAGCTGGAAACTTCTGGTGCAGCTGTGCAAATATTCTCACAATGATCTGCTTCCCCACCATGCCAATCCTGTCTATAGATTGGGTAGCTGAGTTACCTTCTCTTTTTCTATCAGTCATCATTTGATTCACTCCTATTTCTTTTCCTTCAGGAGGAGGTAGGTCTTACTTCTTGTCTCTTGATATTCCCTGAAGCTATTTCTGTAATGTTATGTTGAGGGTTTGCAAAAAGAATCATGTTACTAGGTACTGAGTTTTCTACATTTTAGAGAGACCATGCTTTATACAATAGTGGATTATTCAGTATAGTGTCTTGTGGATGGTAACAAACCTATCAGTAATTAGATGTACAGACTCAGATATTTAATCCTCAAAGTCACAGAAGAGAAGGTTAAGAGGGACCATGACAGCCATGCTTAAATATTTGAAGGGATGTCATGTTGAGGAGGGAGCGGGCTTTTTTTCTGCTGCTCGAGAGACTAGGACAAAGAGCAATGGATTCAAATTACAAGAAAAGAGATTCCACCTAAACCTCAGGAGGAACTTTCTGATGGTCAGAGCAGTCCAGCAGTGGAATATGCTGCCTCAAAGTGTGGTGGAGTCTCCTTCTTTGGAGGTTTTTAAACAGAGGCTGGATGGTCATCTGTTGGAAGTGCTTTGATTGGCTTCCTGCATGGCAGGGGGTTGCACTGGATGGCCCCGTGGTGTCTTCCATCTCTATGATTCTATGACCTTATGATGCTGGATCTATTAAAACAAACCCCATCTAGTTCATCATATTCTTTCCCACTGTGGTTAACCAAAAGCTCATGGAAAGTCCATAGGTGGAACATGTGGACAACAATTCTCTTGCCCGGCTGTTCTCAAGCAGCTGATATTCACAGGTATTCTACCTCTATTCCTGGCAGTAGTATATAGCCAATATGATTAGTGTTGCTTCCAGATGTGGTTTCCACTTGGCAATAACACTCCTCTGGAGAAGAGGTCCATGTGGTATTGTCTTCAATTTGCACTTTTCTTCTCTCTTTTCTCGTCAGAGAAAAAGAGTAAAGAGGATTGATTGGCTATTGAGAAAAGGGTCATTAATGGATTGATGCAGTATTTTTTTTAAAAAAATTGAAGGGCTTTTAAATTCAAGAACATTATGTTTTGTTAAATTGTATTTTAACATTTTAAACATTTTATTATTATCTGTCTACATTTTAAAGGTCCAAATTCTGAGGAAAAAGTATCAGTCAAATAAATAAACAAATAGCAAACATCCTGGATGGTCTCCCATCAAAGTACTACTGAGGCCAAACCCTGCTTAGCTTCCAAAATATGATGAGATCAAAATACAGTGATATATTGATGGGCAAGATAATAGGCAAGATCCTCTGGAATGGCACTGGAGCAGAAAGCCCTGCTAACGTAATCATGTTGCATGCCCATGTTCACCACTGCACATGCAGCCATCATCATTGATGAGTATGGCGCTCCTCTTCAGCAATGAGGTCTGGGATGCCTCTCTTAATGAATATTGAAAAATGTCAGATTGTTTGTGTGAGGGTCCATCGTGTGAACAGTTTGACCCAACAGGCTTCTGGCTAAAACTTTTCCATTGTGAACAGTAGGAAGCCTTTGTCTGGAAGTACGCTTAGAATCATAGAGTTGGTAGGGATTGCAGGGCCCAACTAGTCCAACCCCTGCCATATCTGACTGCTCATCTAACCTCTGTTTAAAGACCACAGAAGGAGATTTCACCATTCTTCCAAGGCAGTCTGTCCCATTGTCGAACAGTTCTTACAGTAAAGCCCATCAAACCACTCCTAAGAGTTGGCCTTCCAAACTCTGTTTAAAGATCTCCAAAAGAAAGAGTTCACCACCTTTTGAGGGAGTTTATTCCCCTTGAGTTTTTCATAGCCTTATCCTCAAAAGTTTGTCTAATTCTCTATAATACCCTTTTAATAGTCCTCTATAGGTGGCCATCACCACATTGTGTGACATCAAACTCCATAATTTAATGACATTCTGACACAGTCCCTTCTGTTTCCTAATTTTCTTCCATTCACCTTTATTGGATCATCCCAGTCCATGTGGCCACTAGAGGCTTTTGCGAGTGTAAATTTTGCCCCTCAAATCCACTGCAGTTGCTAATGTCTAAGCTACTTCATACACATAGTACTGCGTTTGTCATTTTATTTCCCATTCACTCATTTTGGAAACATTCTATGTCCATTTCCATTTGATTTTACCACCCTGAATAATCCTGATTTGTTTTTTTAATCAAATCTGGCTACTTCAACATCCTCCACTTGGTGATTCTTGAACAAGTTAAAAAGTACTGTTCTTAATGCAGTTTTCTGGGAAATCCACTTCTCACATTCATCTGTTGTGGGAAACTTCCTTTTATTTGTACATTCCTGATCTTTAGACAGTAACTAATTCATTTGTAAAGAATTATCGGAAGAAAATACATACCATTAGAGTAATTACTGGAAGACTTGGAAAAAATGTAAATAGGAGGGATAGTAACAAAAAAAACAAACAAAAGAAAAGAAAAAAAAACAACTAATAAAGGAACACAGAAAGAAACTTATTTGTGATCACTACTGGTAGAACTCAAGCAGTATGTAATGATGAGAAAGGCTCTCAACCCTGTGTTCTGAAAGTTGTTTTCATACAAAATCAAGTGTCTCTTAACGCTGAAGCAGGATCAACAGTTCCAAAGAACATCTACTCAGAAGCTCAGTTGATGGGTTACGGGTTCAGTTTGATAGCTTATAGCAATGACATGCATATGATTGGATACCAAACACCAAAAAACTTACCTGTTTATTATGACTTTCTGTGCTCCCTGTTGACAAGAACGCTTATCTGATATGGGAGCAGATTAAATTCTAACAACCAATTTTCAATAGATGGATTGTCAAATGATTTCCACAACTAAGTTACTTCTTGTTGAGCCATAATCAGAAAGAAAGTGAGAAAGAAAGAAAGAGAGAGAGAGAGAGGTTAATTTTTTGGAATAAATAACACTTTTCAATAGTGTATATGTTGACGTGTAACGCTGTTCAAAATTTCCAAAACTCTGTTCCTCAGATCAATCCATATATGCATGAGTGCTCCTTCTTAGCCTACAAAATGGGGGATACCATGCCATATGTACAAACTACCTTAGTGGGATAAAGTTGTCAGTGATGAAGGAGTTTAAAAGAACACTCCTTAATTCGTGCAGATATACATCTAAAAGGAGAAGAAACCCACAGCTTATCCCATTTTGCTTCAGGTATGGACAGTTTATGGTCTGATTACCAGCACAATTTAAACTCTATAGTTGATCATGTAATTCTCCCACCAGCCAGCTAAAAAATGAAAAAAATTAGCTCCCTAGAAATCCCAAAATCAAAAAAAAAAAAAAAAATATGACAATTGGACAAAACTGACCAAACATAACATGACATTAGGAGTGAAACTATAAGCATATTTACTCTACATGGAAACCACCAGCTGCCACTGAATTTACTGACCTCCCCGTGGATCCCTAATTTTTTTAAAAATATTCCTGTTAGATTAAAAATTTTATATTTCAATAGAAAGCATCCAGATCCAGTGATCTATAACATTTTAATATATCAGTGAGGCCTAGATCTTAATTTCTTATCACCACTATTTCTCCTGCTCCTCCTTCAAAAAATCAGTCTAGGCATGAGTTTGTGAATTGAAAATGGATCCTAAGAATTCATTCAGTTTTTGCCATCTCCTCATTGTCCGTCAGCACACCTTAAATCCTTTGTCATTTCACAATCTGTCTCCCTAGCTACTTTTCTACTTCTGACAAAGAATGTTTTATTATTGGCTTTAATGATTTCATAAAGTGTTTCTCTATTTCTTTCTTCTTTTGCACCTATTGTCTGCTTGCTTTTTGGGGCTGGGTGGGTCAAATTTCACGTACTTTTTGTTTTGCTTGTGCTTCTCTTCCGGGCAAGGCTTCAGTTTCATGAAGGTAACCTTCTTGTCAATGTCGTTGCTTTTTAACCATTGTAGCATCCTCTTCCATGTGGTGATACCTTTGCTGTATACATTCTAGCTGAGCACCCATTATTATGATTTTGAATAACCACCAAGTTTCCTGGAGAGATTTGACCCTCTTGACTTTCCCTTCAGCTTCCTTTTCATCAGTCTTTTCATTTTTCAGAAATCTCTTCTTTTGAAATCAGATGTGATTGTGTTGGCAGTTATCCATTCAACTATATGCTGAATTTAACAACACTATAGTCTTTGTATCTCATTGGTTCATTAACACTTGAGTCTCATCACAGCAGGTCCTAGGCATTCCTCTGGATTAAGTCCAGTGTTCTCTCCCATGACTGATGGTTCTAGAGCATGGTCACTTACAGTATTCTTGCTGTGACCAGTATGCACACTTCCCACTCTTTGTGAGGGTAACTGAAGACACATGCTACTTGAATGGTTTCTTTCTCAGATGCCAAACCTTTGCTGAAACTCTTACACTCTTTCCTTTTTGGAAGGACCCAGTATGGTTGGGTGGAGTTAGTTTAGGGCCTGACAGTAATTCAGTCCTACAACCTGCAGTTTGGTGACTCACTGGTGTGTATCTTGGTGTGTGTGTGTGTGTGTGTGTGTGTGTGCGTGTAAATGAGGGCCTTGTCCCCAGCAAATAAAAATGCTGTCCCCATGAAATTTTCTCCAAATTTTTTGCAGTTCAGAGAATGAGAAAGTGAGTATATTTGCTGGGTTCTCATTCCATTGATAGCTTTGCCAGTCTCTTTTCTTTGGATGCCTAGACTGTATTTCTAAATACTCCATTCAAGTTT
The DNA here is from genome assembly GCA_948474755.1 of Ctenosaura bakeri. Classification (NCBI taxonomy): domain Eukaryota; kingdom Metazoa; phylum Chordata; class Lepidosauria; order Squamata; family Iguanidae; genus Ctenosaura; species Ctenosaura bakeri. Next base: position 24,570 of record CAOLHI010003803.1, read on the forward strand.
TAGGTTACTACAATGCTAGAAATTTGGGGACTGAAGGAAAAATTTCATGAAGGGGGAGAATTATTTGGGAGGGCAAAGTGAGGCCCTTTAGCTAAACCTCTGATGACTCACCATATAGGGCAGCAGTTAAAGGCAGATCCAAATGATACTGAGGATGTAATCCATACTACAAGTTTATAGCACTTTGATCCCATTGTAACTGCCATATTTCCATCTTCTTGAATTCTGAATATTGTAGTGTAGTGAAATACTTAATTTTCATTGTGAGAGAGCTCTAATGCTGTAGCTCAGGGGAGTGTTTACTAGAGCTCTCTAATAAACAGTGCTAAGCACCTCACCAAACCTGAAATCCAGGATTTCATGGATGAAGACATGACAGTTAAAGTAGTATCAAACCGTTCATTTTGTGTGGCAGCGGTTCATGACACTGGCTGACAAAATCACAGAGGCAATCTGTACCTAGCAACAACTCAAATACATACAATACGCCTGAATACATTTTTTTCCATTTATACCATTTAGAGAAGACGAGTGGGACCTGTAATAAAATGATGCAGTGCATTGTTGCCATCTCAGAAGAGTGATTCTGTTTTGGGAGCCTGCCTGCCAGTCAAAGTTCTTATAAAGCAGAGGTGAATAGTTTTTGAGATTCTGGGACAACATTAGCCCCCAGAGGACCTTGCTACATTCCCTAAAATATTTTTTTTTTTTGCCCCTAAATTTTCCCCAATGGCTTCTGTGGAGGGAGGGGGGATTCCACCATTTTAGGGCCTTCTCTGATACATTTTAGGCACTAAGCGGACAATTTTTTTCCAACAGAAAGTGATTTAGAGGTCAAGTTGATCATTTTCTGTTGGAAACAAAGCCTCACCTGGCCAGCTCACCCTGAAAACACGCTGACAATGTGTGCCATATGTCTTATAATGACATTTGAAGGGTGGTGGTGGTGAGGACTATGATGATGATGATGATTTTTAAAATGGCGTGATCTGAGGGGCCCAGGAGGCCCTAAATACTAATCACTGTGTTGCAGCTTTTACCTTGGGTTATTGCCTCACTCTTCCATCACTTCAGTGACTCCATTGCTTTCAGTGTATTCTTTGCAAGTAGTTCTGTAAAACAGACTACATCTAGACTTTCATCCAAAAGCTAGCAGAGTTATAACATTCACTCAGAGAACCGGAGACATGAACAATGAGAGGACAGTTCACATATGTCAGTCATAGGTTTGAGACTTTACTCATTGACTAAACACATTCAAAGGCAGGGAGGGGCAGGCTTGTTTCTCAGAAAACAATTGTACAGAACAGTGACTGTACATTGTGTCCCACAATTCTGCTCCTACAAAGACTAGAGACTTTCTTCTTTAAGGAATGCTTGGAATCAGGCAAGATGATGGTCCACACAGGAAACAGATGGGATGTTAGAAACTATGGCCATTTCTGCACTACTTTGTTATAGTGCTATTATTCCACTTTCAACACCCTATGGAATCCTGGGGTTTGCAGTTTAGGGAGGGGCCTTTAGCATTCTCAGCCAGAGAGCTCTTTAGCCTTAGCAAACTACAAACCCCAGGATTCCATAGAATGTTGAAAGTGGAATAATAGCACAATAATAGCGTGGTGCAGAAAGGCTCTATGTTAAGCGTGAGAATAGCAATCCAAACTATCTCACAAAATTATTGATTTCCTGATCAAACTTTTCACTGGTTTTCCTTGCACCTCACCCAGAGAGATGGTGACAGAAGTGGAGGTGACATAGGGCCAGCACACTTGTGCTTTCCCCACTTTTATATAATCCCTCTTAGAAAGCCTCAATAATGCCTTATCTTATCAGATGGTTGTATGTGCACCATATAAATGTCTGTATGAATTTACAAGTCATTTTATGAGATTCTGGTTCAAATAAATGTAATAAATTTACAAATTTTCAGTGGCATAGCTATAAGGAATACTTTTCTATCCCCGTCCGCCAATGAATGGAGACATCAGCAGGTCCAAAGGAAGTGGTAGAAAATTTAAACAAAACATTTTATAACATGGGTTCTGCTGGGGTTATATGAAGTTATCTGTAACGTACTACTTTCTTGTATTGCTACAGCTACTGATTGGGTATTCCTTTGTTAGCTTCATTGCTGGTTAAAGGTATAGGATCCTTACTTTTTGATACTTCATTAGTCACTAGAAACTAGTGGTGGTTTTTTTGATAGCTGAATATCTGTTTGTAATTGGATGCCCATGGGCACTTAGAGGGCTGGTGCATAGAAGGACAGCAGGAAAAGCAGTTTCGAGTGTTGGGAATGCCAGAGGGCATTCTTAGATACTTCCATGTGGTTCAAAATATACCAGGCTGTGAAAGAACCCCTGTTATTGTTTGATATAGGACTTCAGATTTACAAGAGAAATGAGTACATAATGGCCATTTCTGCACTAGATTGTTATAGTGGTATTATTCTACTTTCAACATCCTACGGAATCCTGGGGTTGGCAGTTTAGGGAGGAGCCCCCGGCCCCTCCCTAAACTGCAAACCCCAGGATTCCATAGGATGTTGAAAGTGGAATAATACCACTATAACAGTCTAGTGCGGAAATGGTCAATGACTTTTTTCCATCTTATTCCAATACCTCCTGTTGCAAAAGTCCATTATGAGTGTGGGCATTGTTCTTGCTGTCTACAAAGTCCTCATATTAAGAAGTTTATTCACCCTATCACTAACTGTAATTATCAGATGAAATCCTTCACTAACTATGTTTTGACATTATCCAGTAACCATGTCTGAAAATTTATATAAGACAGACATCTAGATATCTTAGCTCAAGGATCATTGAACATACAACTAAGAGAAGAAATCAACTTAGATGCCCCACTTATTGAACATTTTTAACATGAAAAGATTATCACAAGTCTCTCAGGGTTTTTGGGAGAAGGGTATAGAATGAAGGTGCATCACACACTCTCAGTGCCAGAAAACCACATATGTTTGTCTTAAATTGGAAATGACTTGAAGGCACACAACAGCAACAATAGAATGAATTCAGGCCTGCCCCTTTCAGTGTATCTGCTTATAGAATAGGGTCCTATAACATAAGTAATAGTAAACAGTGATACATAAGTTATCACTGTTTACTATTACTTATTACAGAAAGAAGCTCAGGGAGTTACAGAAAAATATGAGAACGCAGTATGTGCACAACAGAATTTATTCAGGCTTGGTGGCTAGTAGCCAGACCAAGAATCCCTGAATCCTGATTTTGGGGTACATGAGATGCAAGGCAAATGCATCTACTGACCAAAAGAACATAAGGACTATATCCTTACCCTTTGCACGGGCAAAGCATTAATCAGTCTCTAAATGGGGGCAGTAGGAATGTCTATAGAAACAAAGCTAAGAATGAAATATTTTTGATAAGAATGTTCCTTGGGCAAACCAAGTTTAAATTCTCCCTTGAAGCCAAGATGACTAAACTGAGACTGCCATACTTTGGACATACCATGAGAAAACAGGACTCACTAGAAAAAGACAATAATGCTTGGTAAGATAAGGTAATGCTTTGAGCCAGTGTGGTATAGTGGTTTGAGTGTTAGACTATGCTCTTGGAGACCAGGGTTCAGTTCTCCACTCAGCCATGGAAACTCAGTACGCGACCTTGGGTGTGTCATTCAGTCTCAGCTCCAGAAAACCCTGTGGCACATTTGCCTTAGAGTTGGCATAAGTCAGAAATGACTTGAAGGCACACAACAACAATAAGGTAGAAGGTGGTAGAAAAAGAGGAAGACCATATTATAGATGGATAGATTCAAGGAAACCACGCTCCTGAGTCTGCAAGACCTGAGCAGGGCTGTTGATAATAGGGTGATTTGGAGATCTCTCATTCAAAGGGTCACCATAAGGGAGCCCTGGTGGCGCAGTGGTTAAATGCCAGTACTGCAAGCCACAAGGTTGTGAGTTCGATCCTGCCCGGCTCCAAGGTTGACTCAGCCTTCCATCCTTTCGCAGGTCGGTAAAATGAGTACCCGGCTTGTCGGGGGCATGTATAGAAATGTTTCGAAATACATGCTATTTGTAAGTTGTTCGCCGCCTCGATCCATATGGAGAGGCAGGATACAAATGAATAATAATAATAATAATAAAAAAGTAAAAGTCAACTTGACAGCAGTTGACAACAAAGACTGAATTATCTATGTAATATAATTATCCTCCATAAGAGGAGTACATAAACGTATAACTGATTTGTTCAATTCAGTAATCAGCAAGAAAGATTATACTGCTGCTTACTTATACTCCCATTATAAAATATCCTGCAATTCCAGAACTTTAAGGTTGTTGCTGCAAAACTGCCTCTCCCTAAGCTATGGAGCTAATCAAAACTACTCCGAGAATTTGAGTGAAGTAAAAAAGGGGAATCTTTAATTAATAATTAAATTAATTAATTGTACCATTGGACTGACTGAGCTCACTCTCTGAAATAAGTCCACCTTGAATACAATTTTTGTCTGGAATTTATACACCCTCAACAATTTTTCATATACATTTATAATTTCCATTGGATAAAACCCACATTAATAAAGACTACAGATTAATCTTTCAAAAACTGCATAATTTGCTTATCTCTGCCATGAAATCTTACTTTTCAACGTTGTGTTATACCAGAGTACAAAGGGCCCTTTGCCTAATTCTTGTTCCTAGTTAGCCTCTGTCAAATAGATCCTGTCTAATTTTTTTTTTCTTCCTGGACCATTTTTCTTCCTACTTTCAAACTTTTTAACAAGCAGTGTATTCTTATTTGCTAAAGACACATTTCCATTTCACTTCACCACCTCCACCTGTATTACTTAAAACAATCTAAAATAATTTATTTCTCTATACGATGTGCGATCAAACTGCACCCAGACTGACTGAAAAGTCACAGATTTTATTCCTTCTCTTTCTGATTTGCTTTGTTTTTGTGTGTGCCTTCAAGTAGTTTCCGACTTATGGTGACCGTATCATAAGGTTTTCTTGGCAAGATTTTTTCAGCGGAGGTTTGTGTTTGCCTTCCTCTGAGGCTGAGAGAGTGTTACATGTCCAAGGTCACCAGTGGGTTTCCATAGCCGAGACAGGATTTGAATCCTGGTCTCCGGAGTCATATCCCAACACTCAAACCACTACAACACACTGGCTCTGAATCTATATTGGGTTAAAATAAACAAACCCGAGGAGCTTGTACAAAAAAAATCTCTGATTGTATTGGGAGCTGGCGGAAACTATTCTGGGACAAACAAAGCATGGATCTCCAAAATAAAATCAGAAAGAATAGGAACAAAATCTGAGACTTTCTGGTCTTTTTAATCAATCTGGATGCAATCTTATAAGAGATGCGGTCTTAAAAGGGGATTTTTGATGTTAAACTGCCTATTAGGTAATGACTCTGCTTACAAATGTTAAAGATCAGGTGACAGTAAACAAAAAGGCACTCCAGTTAGATAGACACTGGTCAACAAAGGGCAATGAATGTCCATAAACAGAGGTGGCAGGACCATGACTGCTTCATACCACAGCCTAAAAACTATCGATCCAGATAATGCGATCAAATAGAATTGTGTGGTATTATACTTGTTTCTTTGTAAATCTATGGAAAATATCACCCTGCTTACGCCAAGGTAGTACAGAACTGACTCCAACATTTCATAGATGAAAACCAAGACCCCTGTGACAACCCCGTGTCAGAGTGTGGTCAAAAGAAAGTGGCCCAGCAATTAAAGGCAAATATCCTTAATGAGGAAGAACCCATAAAACTATTAAAGTAGTCCCTCCACATTTGTCAGGGTTCAGGGCACAAAACCCTCACGAAAGTAGAAAAACTACAAATGACTCCCCTCACCACGATTCCCCTCCCATTCCACTCCAGAGCTTCTCTTCTCCCATTCCTTTGTCTCTGCCCCTGGAGTTGGGAGGGGATTAAAAAGACAACCTAAAAGGCTTACCAGTACTTTATCCTCAGACAGAGAAAAGGAGAGTTCTGGAGTTCTAATTACTTCCAGTGGCCATCTTGAGAAAGGAAGAGTAGGAGCAAAGAGAGCACTTGACCATTCAGCACCCAATACACAGCAGAATGTGCAACCACATGGCAGAAAGTCCACACCTATAGAAGTAGGAGAGGACTTTGCTCACCTAAAAGGAAAAAAAAACCCCATACATTTTAAACACAAGTCTGGCAAGCCTGGGGTGAAGAATGCAAAGGATGGGAGGAGGAAAACTGTGTGTGTGTGTGGGGAAAGCAAGCATGTGCCTCACAAATAATCAAATTCATGAAGGTCAAACCCACGAATGTGGAGGGAGGACTGTATTTTAAGCTGAGAAACCCTGGAATTCATATACTGAATTTAGAAAGTGCAAGATTCTGCCACCTCCTCTTTGTCTTGCTAAGTTAAATGAATGCAAACTACTCAGTTTGAATCAATTGAAGTTAACTGAAGACAAAGGGAGAAAGTAGGGGAGGAGAGAAAAACTGGTATATTTTAAATGCAACTGAGAAAATTGAGAAGCAGATAATTAATTGGGGCCGCTCCTGTCAAACAGGGACATTCAGGAGAATTATTCTAAACAGGTTACAGAGACTTTTTGTGAAAACCATTCTGTGACTGCTTCACAATTCTTTTGTTGCAATGGGTAGGCAATATAGGAAAAGAACCAGCTTGCTTATTTATGTTACTATCCTGCTCAAGGCCTTTCCCCGAAGCATCTGATTTACCACTGCATGAACAGAATGTTGTTCTAAACAGTCTCTTCCTCTGAATGAACAGGACTCTTTTCTGTCTTCGGAAGCTTTTTTGAACTCCTCATAGTCAACAGAGAGAAGGGAAAGCGAGGAAGAGGCAGGCAGGCAAGCAGGCAGACAATAGGTAAAAGAGCATTTCCCATCTTTGAAGTGCTACAGAGAAATCAAGGAGGAAAAAACCCCTCTTGCTAACTCCTAGTTTGCACATTCCATTCCATTTCTATTTGTAACAGGCAAAGTGTATACAGCAAGGTAAGATTTTGCACTTTGCATTTACCTGATATTTGCACTACAAAGTTTTCTTCCTTCTTTTTCCTTGGATTTCAGCCTCCTGCATCTCCATACTTGTAAACTGGTGTGCTTCACCGTCTCTTGTCACTTTTCGGATTGTTAGCCAGTTTGGGTTTATTTTCGTGTCAGTTTCAGAAAACAGGAAGGGAGAAAAATCAATTAGGATGACTTAAATGTTTCAGAGACCCTAGGGCCTAAGAGGACATACTTCAGACCTGCTTAATATTACTTCTGAATGGCTCAAGATTTCTTAAGAGACTGCTTTCAGACCTGAGTGTGATTCTCATCAGATGTTACTTGGATACTGAGATAATATTTAATTTCTTTTTTAGCACTGTTCCGTTTTAAAAAAAATCTTTAAGCATTTCTACATTCTGAGAGACCCAATGTATTTCAGTAAAATCATAAAAACCAAGGTTGCATTTCATTCTGAATAATGTTGCAAAACCAGACTATTCACCATTCTTTACAAAGAGGTCATAGCCTTACCTGTTTCTTTGAATTTGCAGGACACATCCACAGTGCAACTCTATAAAAGAGAAATATTTCCATTTTAGCATTCAACTTCTGTAACCTTTGGCAACATGTGTTATCAATGGCTCTTTGTTGTTTAAAAAAAAAAAAAGTGAAACTGTAAGCTCTCCACAAGGATATGCAGGGCATTGCTATAGCAACACAGTCTGCCTTCCAGCACCATGAGAGGCGCTATGAATAAAAGATGGGGGTCTTAAGACAACCAAATAGAAATGGGTGTTTCAACTCTTCTAATGTATGACATTTGCAGTTATTTTGCTGAATGAAAAATGCAAAATTTGGGGACAAGACATAGCATGATTAGGAGTAAGTGTTCATACACTGGAAATGTCAATAGTGAAAGGATTTTGTTCAGTTAATGTTTACCAAACCAGAAAATAAGGGTATAATCCTGTATCTGCTTACCTGCTGGCCAGCCCAATAAACTCAGTTGGGCTTACTTCTGAGTAGATTCTCTAAAGGCATCTACTGTGAGGGCATTTCTGCACTACACTGTTATAGTGCTATTATTCCACTTTCAACATCCTGTGGAATTCTGGGATTTGTAGTTTACTGAGGCCAAAGAGCTCTCTGGCTGAGAATTCTAAATGCCCCTTCCTAAACTGCAAACCCCAGGATTCCATAGGATATTGGAAGTGGAATAATAGCACTGTAACAGTCTAGTGCAGAAATCACCTAAGTTAGTAACTGGAACAGTTGCTGCATGTTCAGCGATGAGCAGGACATATTTATTTAGGCTGGATCTGAAAAAGTTTGGAAGTTATATGTAGCATTTTACTATATACAGTATATAATAAGCACTACAATAAAGATAATTGTTTAGAGAAATAATTTTTCATATCATGTGACTTACAGTAGTTAGCTTATTTATATACAAGACACCTGTGGTGGTTGTTTTTGGGGTTTTGGCATAATAATTTCAAGTAACTGTATGTTGATGTGAAGTGACAATCTGATTTACTTCTCTAGCTGTCTGCTAAAGTTGGTTATCTTAATTGATCAGCAGTTGCATTCACTTAAATTGACTCGAGAAGTATAAGATCCTAATAAAATGTAGTGTTATTCCAGTATCAAGAATGTATCCTGATGCTACTTCTGTTGCAATTCAGTTTAATAAAGACAGCTAAGTGTGTTCATGACATCATGCTACTTGTCTGGAAATAATGTGTTTTTCATTGCTATTATTAGGCTACAATTAGAGCAAGCCTCAGTCCAGATAACAGACAGCTTTTGCTGTCCTCCTGCGTTCTAGTTCCTTGGATCACTTTAGACAGATTTATAACTTTGACTATATCATGTGTTATGTTAAAATCCTTGATGTTTTTATATTTGCTGATTTTTCCCGTGTGCTAAAAAAGCAGAAATTAATTAAAGCTGTATTGAGGTATTTTTCCAATCAGTTCATAAATGGTGTTCTTTTTGGTTGAGAGGGTAACTTTGTTAGACGAATGGCTATTTATCTCATAGTAAAGAAAGAACCAAACAAAAGAGAAGACAATGACTGGAAATGCACAGGATGTGTACCTCTCTATAGAATAAAATGGAGGTGACCTTTTCCTTTTAGTTTGAAAGAGGAAACCAGTCACAGAAAAGAGACAAGTGTTGCTAAGTGTGATGCAGATGCGAGTTGCCATTGAAGTGTTAAAAGCTTCAGCTGCCACAGAGATGTGGGATGATGCGAAATTTGAAATGAATTAAGAAAAGGAGGTTTCAATCAGCTTAAACATCTACATGCAACACATTGAGAGCTTTGGCTACAGGGCAACTCTCACTAAATAAATAAATACATCAATAATGATTGTATTTTGACAAGATACAGCAAAATGTGCCAATTGTTTTGTATAAGTATGTTGTGTTTGACTTTAGGCTAAAGGGACATTCAGACTACATATAATGGTTCTTTCTCATCTGAGGAATTTTGAATAACAAAGCTAGAGAATGTCTCAGACAGTTTGGTACATTCCTAGATATAGATCCAGCTCCTAAGCATGGAGGTGTGTGTGTGTGCAGACAGACAGACACACCTTTTTCTCTGTCTGGGTGTCAGTGAGCAAGGTGTAATCAAATATTTGTTAGCCCATCAAAGACAATCACCTTTGAATTATCCCTGGGTTCTGCAGATTTATACAGGGTTCTCCAAAGAGGGTCCTAAAACCCATATCATTTGATTTGGGGAGAGAAAGTTCAGCATTTAAAAAAAAAAAGACCTTTTCAGAATGCTCAAATATTAAAGTTACCATTCTTCATTTCTTAGGAAGATTTTCAAAAGGCCATGTAGTGATGTGAATCTCTACTCTAAAGGCAAACAGTTGATCTGGGGCTAAAGACAGAGATCTGATACCACAAGCCTCTTTCCTATGGTTATAGGAAACCTGGGTTATACTTACCTCTCCACAGTATGTTCTCTGACAGCCATAGGGGCCGAAGAGAGTGTTTGGGGATGGATCTGGGGATGTTTGGATTCAAAGTCCTCCCTCTCTCCCAATACATCCCTGGAACTGCCAAAAAAAAAAAAAAAAGCATTCCAGTCCTGAACATGGAGAACTAGGGTCAGCAGTTTAATGGTAAAAAGCTGCACACCCTCATCATTACATTACATTAGCAATATCTCCAAAGGAGAATTTTAAAATGCAGCCAGCTCTTTCTATCTGTTTACAGAGTCTGTCTGTTTATCTGTTTACATATCACCAGGAGTGGGACTTTTGTACATTTAATAGATTTTGGTCAGTGAACACTAAACTACACCAAAATATTTTGTATTGCAACATGGTTAGCTTCTTAGAATACATTGCTGCTGGGAAAATCTATTTCTCCTTTATCTACTGTGGGTATAGCAGCAAAACTCAGAAGGAGTGATAAGAATCCAAGGCGTATAGTGGCAGATGATGTCATTGTCCCTACTAATCAAAGGTCCCAGCACTTAAACCCTGTAAGACCGGGCTTTGCCAAACCACTGGTTAAATCCAGTTATTAGTTCCAGCTATAGCAGACCCACTGAATCACTGGAACATATCTATGTATTTACCAGATAGCAGTGGAATCAATGGGCCTACTCTGTTGTATTTAGCCCAGACTACTTATTTTCTTTTCAGATGTCCTTCCACATACCTTCTACCCTGCCAATGCATATCCAGGATGGTTTTGTATTTGGTAGATTCTTTTGTTATCACGGTGATATGTCTGGTGAGAGCACTAGATATCCTTTTGATATCAAATGATTTGGCCTTTGCTTGACCTTTCTCTGCTACCCTACTCTATGTGTTTGCAGAGGTCCACTGGACAAGCACGTATTGGGCGCGGTCGTTAACGGTTGTACATTCCAAACCTCATTCAGGCAGGCAACTTAAGCCTCTCTGATGCTTTATTTTTATTTATTTATTTGTTTGTTTGTTTGTTTGTATCCCGCCTCTCCATATGGATCGAGGCGGCTAACAACTTAGAAATATTTTTCTATACATGCCCCAACAAGCTGGGTACTCATTTTACCGACCTACAGAAGGATGGAAGGCTGAGTCAACCTTGGAGCCTGGCAGGATCGAACTCATAACCTTGTGGCTTGCAGTACTGGCATTTAACCACTGCGCCACCAGGGCTCCCTTTAGGGAAAAACCCTCTTGCAAACCAGCCTTTCTCAGCGCAAATCTTTACAAAGACGCACGGCTACGAGCCGAGTCATTCCTTTATGCTGGGCCATCAGCATACTGGCCATACTATTGTTATCCAGCGCTAAGCTCATCATGCAAAACTTGAGCTTTTCCAACTTCTTTGTCCAGCTCCAAAATTCCTTTGTTCTCACTGAGCATGGCATAGCCTATAGGTAAACTCCACCCTATAAAAAGTCCCCATTTTCGGGACTTCCTCGGATCACCCTGGACTTCCATGCAGCCTTGCTGCCGCTCTGTCCAATGAAGTTTTCCCCTCAGTTCCCTATAACTGAGTCTGCCTCCCTTTTGGGCTGCTTGGATCGCCCTGGAGTTCCATCCAGCCTTGCTGCCATTCTGTCCAGTGAAGTTGTCCCCTCAACGAACTGTGCTGAGCTTTCTCCCCTGCAACCTCTTCTTCTCTCCAGGACTACAAGACCAGGTGTTGTATTACCCATTCCTCAAAGCTCTCCATTTCCATTTCTAGTTAGCTGTGTGCATGTGGTGTCTTTTATGTTATTTGTGCTCAATAAATGTTATTTTTGTTACTTTGAAACCTTGTCTGACTATGCTCTCTGACCTGAGGCCGTAGACATAGGGTACAAGATCCTAGCTAAAGTTACCCTGCCTCTCGTTAGCTTGAGAGAGTGCTCGAGCTTAATTTCCCCATCTTGTGTTTTTATTTGGTTATTTGGGCACCCTTCCCGGGACCCCCAACATACAGGGTAACACTTTGCCATGGGTTCTCCTGCCTAGATATCAGCAGAGGCTGTGGCAATCATTTTCTATTTCTAAAGCTAGTTGCCTGAGTGCTACTTGTGGTGTACAATTTCCAAGTTCTGCATTCTGAATATTGTAGCAACTCTGCCTGACCTGGAATGTAAATTGTTGCACTTGAAGAATGAAAAAGTCTACAGGGAATTTGTCATTTATAGGCTTGCTTTGTCATCTTTATTGATATGAATTATCACAGGTAAGCCTGCTCTACTCAGATGTTTCTAACAGGTATAGCCAACATACAGCTAGGCTGTGGGGCCAAACAATTTACACCATCCTCATAGTCTTTGCAATTTCACCAGACATGTCAGATGAATCTTTGCAATGGGGAGATTTTTGTATCCATGGAGGTTCCTTACACAGTTTAAAGCTCCTGATGCATGTTCTCCTTCTGGGCCATTCTTACTCTCTGTTTATCTGGCTGAAAATTCTCCATTGTGTACCACTTAGAATCATTGAGTTGGAAGACTTTTTTCTGATCATAATCTCGTGATTTTAATTTTAAAGGGGAAAAAGGGGTCTTCAATTGGAGATTGAATGAAAGTCTTTAGGGTTGAAAGGTTGTGGACAGATGCCAAAAGAAATTGATAGGATATTTTGAGAACAACTTGAAGGAAAGTACTGATATTAGAATGGATTGTTGCCAGTGGTTCTGTTATCATTTCTGTCAGTTCCTCTAATATCCTTGAATATAGCTCATCTGGCCCTGAAGACTTGAATTCATTTAAAGTAGCCAGGTATTCCTGGCTGCAATTCTCCTACTGCATCACCTGCTCCACTTTCCCCAGACTGAGCACTGTTTTCCTTTTGAGAGAAGATTGAGGCAAAGGTGTTGAGTAGTTCTGACTTTTCTCTGTTCCCTGTTAACATTTGCCATCTTTTCCATGTAGTGGTGCTACCATTTCCTTGTTCTTCCTTTTGCTACAGCCATAACCTCAAAAACCCTTTTTATTGTTTTTAACCTCTCTAGCAAGGCTGAGTTTAGTCCGTGCTTTAGCTTTTCTACATATACTTGCTATTTGTCTGAATTCCTCTTTTGCATTTCTTGTACATGTCCTTTTAAAATCTTAGCTCAGTTGATACTTCTTTAGACATTCATTCTGGATTCTTTAGATACCTCTCATTTTTCCTCTTTATTGGAACTATTTGAAATTTTACCTTCAATATCTCATTTATAAGAAACTCCCATCCATTATGAACTCCCTTTTCTTTTAGTATTCATCACCATGGGATCACACACAGTATTTCTCCAAGTACTTGGCTTCCCTTTCTACTGTATAACAAACTCTGGGAGAACATAGTCATTTCCACCTAAGGAACCTTCCACTTCTACCTCATTTACCAAGTCATCACTGTTGGTTAGAATCAGATCTAGTATAGCTGATCCCCTTGTTGCCTTTTCCACCTTCCAGACAATGGAATTGTCTTCAGGGCAAGTGAGGAATTTCTTGGACCTTATATTCTTGGCAGAGTTGGACTTCCAACAAATATCAAGAGACCTGAAATCTCCCATTACTACTACATCTGTGTTACCCTGATTGCTTGGGGCTCCCTTAAGGGGATTCCCAAAATCTATCAAAATTGTGGGGAAATTAGTTCAGAGCACTGTTTAGCTTTATGAGAGGCAGGGTAACTTAAGCAGATCTTGCAACCCAATTGTATACCAGGTCAGGTCCAGTCAAAATCACACCAATTGTTCAAATCTAAGTATTTTATTAACATAAATGTAAAAGTCCCTACAATTACTTAACTACACTCACTATAACAAGTATACAAGCCTCTAGAAAGTTAAATTTCATACACTCACTCAGCTTCATTCACACTCCAAGCATACAAGACTATAAAGTCAGAAAAAGATGAAAATTAAGAGAGAGAAACAGAAAGGATTTGATGACATACAATACCAATCCAGATTCCTTCAGCTGGGAGAAAATATGATTTCAGCCACTCCTGTAAGGAGGGGAGTCCATTGTGTTGTAAATTTAAGCTGGTTACCATCTCCATTGTTTTTGCAGCTCTGAGAGAATTTCTCACTTAAAACTCCAAATGCATCTTTCAAACTTCTGAGAAAGAACTCAGAGAGACTCCCAAAAAGAACTCCAAAAGACTCCAAAAGAATGAGGAACTGTGTCTAGACATATATATTGTGAACCATGCCTTGAAGAAGCCAAATGTTTCCATCTTTTTATGAAGATGGATCCTTTTCTTTTTAGTTCAAAGAAATTCAAAGAAAATACAACCAAAACATCCTTGTTTCCTGTGAGATAGCATCTCTCTCTGGAGATTCAAGCCTGCTTCAAAGTGTCACATTCCAGGCATTGTTTACTTTCTCAGAAAGTAATTGTTGCCTGATCACTGCAGAAACTCCTTTCAAGTGGCCTGTTACCCATTTGTCAGATACCCCAGGATGTAAGACAGAAAACAGAGATCTTCTGCCCACCTGTCCTTCCGGTATCTCTCCATGGCTCACTATATTTTTATATAAAATAATTAAGATTCTCAGGACATGGACTCCAAGGGGGCCCTTCAGGGGTATAACATCTGTCCTTTCTAAAACATTTGTTCCAAATTCTAAGTCTGGCTTGGGTGTCTACAGAAACATCCCTAGGGTTTTATCGAGGCAGGGCAGAAAGTCAAATACAAGAGTGCCTAAGGCCTATGAAAACCTTAATGCAGCCCTGTCAGCAGGGTAGAATTCCTCCTGTCATAAGTCAGAGTGAGGTTGTTTAATATCATGCCCTGTCCTGAAACCAGACTGAGATGGAGGCAGACAATCACTTTTCTCCAAGCACGTCTGAAGTTGCCCAGTCGCCACATGCTCAAACACCTTATCTGAAAAGGAGATAATAGCTATAGGGGAGAGGTTCTCACATACCTCTGTTCAATAGAAATCCTCTTCAGGAGAGGGTACACTACACCTCATTTCAGAATGTGATAATATTTCAACCATATGAGTTCATCTTTGCTGGCTCTATGTGGAACAGAAGCTGTGTTGCAGACAAAATGCATCACAATGGGTAGACTAGGTTTCTGTCAGTCTCTCTTGTATGTCATGCTTGATACAGTTGCCTCCCCAAAAGATTTTGCCCATCCTTTACTCGATTAAGACATTGAAGCATAACCTGGGACGTTCTGCATGGAAGGCATGTGCTCTTGTCCTTCTCCAGTAGCACTCTCATCTCTCCATCATACTTTGCATCTGTTTACCTTATTCTGGAGGATGGATACTGGACTAGATGGGGCTTCAGTCTGATCCAGAGCAATGTTTACTTTCTCATAAACTTGACTTCCCTTCCTATATTATTTCATACAGCTGACGGTTTCCAACTTCTGCTGAACTGCCTCTCCCTTCCATGAAGAACTCCCTTTTGTCTTCCCATTTTACCACTGTTCTATTTAAACATGACCTTAAGCAGTTCTCTTTTCTTTTATCCTGTAGGTGACTCTCTCTTTGAAGTGCCTTGAGAAGGTCTGTAAAGAAAGCTACTTCAAAGATTAAATGAGATATATAACATGACATGAGCACTAATGGTCTGTCTGAGAAGTGAATTCAATTGGGCTTCGAAGAGACGAGGGAGGTATTTAGAAAAACAACAAATGTATATTTATATCCCCAAAGTCATCTAATAGTCCTAAGACATGATCCAAAGTCAAGTGATTAATTTTGCTCCTGCGGAGCTGAGGACCGTCCCTATAAATTGCTCCACTGACCTTGATCATTGTCACCGCAACCTTTGCTAATTTAGGATGAGATATAAATGTTACTCAATATGCACATAAAATTGAAGTTTATTAAACTTTTGACCTCCTTACATCATTTAATGAAATAGCAGGGGCTATGGATTGGAACATATGCTGCCAAAATGCGGTGTTTTGAATTGTGTTACATCTGTAGGTCTTTGTGCTCTCGCAAATCCATCTAAATTGACTTTTGTCATGCTCATGCATGGCTCAGTATTTTCAAATGACTTGCAATCAGCCACAGTTGTTGCTTGAAAAAACCAGCCGAAGGAGATTGGTATTGTGCTGCGGTTTGTGTATATATAAGAAATCCCTATGATCAACAGAGAAAAGACTGTCATTCAGTCTAATTGTGGCCGGTACAATATGACAATTACTGGAATGTGCAGGGGGATAAATTAGTATAGTAATTTCTTTTAGGTTATTTTGTCTTTAGAGGAGCTTTAGAAAGGAGAATGCAAGGATAAGTTATTTCTGACAAAAATGCACTAGATTTTTCCATAGAATGCACAATGCATGAACACAAATTGCTGATAGATTGAAATAATTCCCACAGGGTCACTAATGTCAGTAGTAACTTTCCAAATTGCTGTGTTGGGAACTGGAACATTTTGTCAAGACATTTTTGCATATATGAATACTAAGGTTGTCTTCTTCCTTTCTTAACCCAATCACTTTTCTCTTTTAGAAGCAATTTAAGTAACTGTTATTTGTTACTCCTGTGTTTGTCACTCATAAGACAGAATAGTCCCACACACTTTCTCCAGAATTCAGCTAAGTCTTAATAAAGTTCCATGGTGTGTGTGTTGTGTATTGGAGGGGGCTTGTGCCCTGGCTTGATTCTTTCCAGCTGAGAGGGAAGAGATTAAATGACCACAAGTCCTGACAACCCTGTACCATTTGACTGTTGGCTGCAAACCTCCACATATCCTCTCCCTTTCTCTCTCTAATAATTAGCTCTACAATTCTGCTTTAATTACCATGGTTCCATCCTATGGAGTCCTGGGATTTGCAGTTTACAGAGGGCTATAGTGCCTCACTGAACTACAAGCTTCAGGATTCCATAGGATGTAATTTATTTTTTATTTATGTTGCCATGGCAGTTAAAGGGGCATTTTTCTGCTATAATTATGTTGTACAAAAGAGATGCTACTCAATGGATGCATTGAAATTCATGTAACCTATTGTCACCATTAATTTAAATTGCACTTATTTCAATGGGTGTATGCTAAGTCTGGATGTGTGTGTGTGTTTAAAAACCAAACCAACAGCACTTCTCTTAAGTTTGTCCTGGATCCCAGAAGAATGCAGCTAATCTCTCTCTCTTTCTCTCTGTATGTTGAAGTAATTAACAAACAGAACTAAAAAAACATGAAATGAGGAAAATATTTCAGCTTCCGCATTCTTAGTTGTTAAAAATGAAACTGAGCTGCATCTGATGTGGCAGTTCAGACCACTGTTTTCAACATTCTTCAGTGGATGGCAGTATTATGCTCTAGTTGAGGCTGTGGGCCTTTCCGCACTGCACTGTTACAGTGCTATTATTCCACTTTCAACATCCTGTGGAATTCTGGGGTTTGTCGTTTACTGAGGCCCAAGAGCATTCTGGGTAAACGTCAAACCCCAGGATTCCATAGGATGTTGAAAGTAGAATAATAGCACTATTAACAGTGTAGTGTAGAAAGACCCCATGTCTATTAACAGTGTAGTGTAGAAAGGCCCGCTATTGTCCAAAATGCCTGGAGGAGATGGCACCTTGGTACCAAATAGGGACAAATCAGAGAGGCTGCCATGTTCTGAGTTGAAGTAACCTGGCCACTGGTTGTTCCAGCTTCTTCACCAGGATTCTAGACTTGTGGTTCCTGAAATGTGTACATAAGTCTTTAGTTGTTTTCCCCGTGTAATGCAGATGTCATCTGCTATGAGTGCGATCCTGGACTGCTAACATTTTTTTTCCAAGACAGCTTTTACCAGCAGTCTCTGTAGATCTGGTGGGTGGTGGAAAGCTATAATGGGAGGCTTTCTCCCCTTCATGTAATTGATGACAATATCATTGGAAAGTAACCATCATGTTGAGAAAATCTTCTCCACAAAAGATATTAATCAAGTAACAGCCAACAATGCATTCCATCTGTGTAGATTTCATCCAGCCTTTCCTAATTAGAGAAAGCTATCCATTATTAGCAAATTCTGAACATCTTGCTAGAGCCACCAGTTGAACTCTTGTTATAGCTTTCCACCAGCCATTACCAAATCTACAGAAATTGCTAGTAAAAGTGGTCCTGAAACACCAGTCAGCAATTCAGAATCACACCCATAGCAGATGTCATCTGTCTTGGAAACATCAGTCATCAACCCAGGATTGCACTCTTGTGAATCAAAGTATTACATCACCTGTATCTTAAGCAAACTGTTACTTTTAGGAGCACAGGACTTATAATGTTAAATAACACATCGTCTGATGGTCTTATTTATTTATGAATTCCCAGTCAGAGGGGTCACTGACCCATGCTGACTGGAGGGTTATAGGGACTGTATTCTAGAATTTTCAGCCAGAAGGCTCGAGTACTCCACCAAACTACAAACCTCAGGATTCCGTAGGATACAGCCATGGCACTTAAAGTGGTATATAGTGCTACAATTGTGTAGAGTGAAAGGGACCCTGGTTAAGGAGTTCCATCCATATGTAGACTGGAAATAAAGGCAGCAACTTTCAAATTTTACAGTTTGCCCTATTTGCCTGAATATACAACACATTTTAATATCCCTTCTCTCATTCTCTCTCTCTCTCTCACACACACACACTCACCTGTCCCACAAAATACATATTTTAAAAAAAAATCCAGGGAATTTCTACTGCCTGTTACTTTCATTGCATGGCTTACAACAGTAGTGAGCAAAGTGCAGCTCTCCAGATATTGTTGGACTACAATTTGCAGAAGACTTTAGCAACATAGCCATTGGTAAGGAGTGCCAGCAGCTGTGGCCCAGCAACATCAGAATGCCTGTCTTTTCATCACTTACCTTTACAAAAGTTTAAAGAAATCAAAGCACAAAGATACAAGCACATACAAGCAGAGGCACCAGGCAAAATTATCTAAAAACAGGGGGTTCAGGCATTAAAAGCTTAAAATGCCTAGTTCATTCATTAATTCTGACTAGGGCCATTTCCACACAAGATTGATATTTCATAGTTGCCTCAAATTCTTACCCTCATATCTGCACATTGTAGCATTTCAGTGTCATAGTTTTTCTCTTGGTTCTGCACTTTTCAGCTCCTAGCACGGTTCACTTCAATGAGAAACCACTGTATCTGAAAACTGGAAAAACTCCAATGTAAATCTCCCAAACTGGTTCTGCTTTGTTTTTCGCCAACATGCAGAAGTATAACATTGATTCACAGTGCAGAAGTGGCCAGCTATCCCTTCCATCATTTCTGTCCCTATCTTTCTCTGACCATCAAAGGACAGGCTGCCATCATTATTATCCTCATGAGTTAAATGGACAGCGGGAAAAGAGTAGATCTGGTAATGGATCATTAAGATGTATTTTTTCCACATATCAGTGAACATACTTACCTACGCACAAATGTAGCAATGCAGAAATGTGTTTAAAATGTGTGGGGTTTTTTTTTTAAAAAAACAGACCAATCAGCGATGGTGAGGCAGGGTGAAGGAGGGAAATGGGAGTGGCAATGGACTTGCTGTTGCGGGTGCAGCAACTGCTATACTCCGCGGTAGTATGATGTAAGTGAGGGGTTACAGACAGTGCAGTTTCTGAATCGGAGTATAAAAACACTGCTCTTGACACGTGGTGAACCGCTCCTTGCCTCTCATGTGGAAATGGCCGAGGTTGTAGTACAAAACAGGAAGAGAAGGCATCAAAAGCAGAGTTCTATAGTTTTGCCACAAAAAAGCCCTTGCATGCATCTAAGCTAGTTATTTTAACCCCTGTCAAAACACATATAAAATACCTGCCCCCACCCAAAATAAACAGAAACAAAGCTGAAGTATTTTTAGTCTTCAGTTTACAAATTCTGGTGTTCCTCATTTGTGCAGGACAATGAGCAAGGACTGGAATTCTTCTGACATGCCAAGCAAGACACTGAAAATTATTCATACTTTTATATTTGCTAAGTTAACATAACCTTGGTAATTTTGCGCCGCTCCCTCTCTGTTTGGATATCTACACTGAGCATTTTCAAAGTTCAAGTGAAGGTTTCAGGTACTGTATTATTAGAAAGGGATCAAAAGAAAATTTCATTGAAAGAGCAGAGAAGGCAATACCTTCCTTTCCTCCCTGTTGCTTTACACCCCTGTTCCCTCTTCAAGGTGCCCACATGTCCTTCTGTAGCAAGGACAATCTATGTGTGGAGGCACCCTCTCATTGAAGAGATGCCTAGTTTAGGAAAAGAATCTTAAGGAACCCAGAAGTTATCTAGGGGGTCCTGTTATCCTATACAGCACTATTGTAGCACTATGATTCTGTTTTAACTGGCGTGGTTTGATCCTATGGAGTTCTGGGATTTGGAGTTCAGGGAGAAGCATTTAGAATTCTCTCTCAGAAAGCCCTAGTGCCTCATTAAACAATGAATTTCAGGATTCCATAGGGTGCAGCCATTGACAATTAAAGTGGAGTCATGGTGCTATAAATCTGTAGTGAGAAAGGGCCAAGGGACAGCAGGCTGAGCAGAGCAGCATTATGTTTCTATTTAAATTATGATAATGACTTTTAAATCTGCATCATACACAACATTTGACACATGCTTTTTTTTTTTGCAGATGTGTTCACCCCTTTTTTTGCTTTTTTGTCAGTGAGTTCTTTGTCTCTCAGCTTTAGTTCATCCTTCATTGTGTATGACATTTAACAACAGCATACAACCATAGTCAAAAGATACCCAAATCTTTCTGGTTGTGACAGGAAATGGTTCTGTTCAGCATGTCCATATCAGTCAGAAATAAGCAGATCATTCCATGATCAGGCCGGCCCCTACAAAGTGCCAGTAAGGCAGACAGAAATTTCTCTTGGAGTAGGTACAAAGAAGACAATACAGAGCACAGTGCTCAACACACACACAAGGTCGATGTTCTAATGGGACAGTTGAATATCTGCCATCGGCATAGGCTGATGGCATTGATCAAAAGACTGTGTTTGTAAATGCCTTCCTAAGGGAGGGTAGGTTAGAGCAGGAAAAAAAAATGCCTTCCCTATCTTTCTTCTATCATAAATAAAGTGAGAAAGAGAAATAGTGATGTTGTGCTTTTAGTAGGTCAAATATGACATCACTAGCTATGTGTGGTGACACTCCAGGGATCTGATAGATGCCTTATTTCTTTTTCTTGTTTATCTGAGGCAATCACAACAGATGAGTCTTCAAGCACCACTTGACAGCCCACAAAATATAACTGATGGACTACTTTCTGATGATGCAAAACACCTCCTGTGCCAGGATTGGGTATCTATCAGGGGCTGGGGACATGCACTGCACCGCCTAGGACTGTACCATTCCCTAACATTTTTCAGTGTTTTGCCCCTAAATGTCCTGAAATTCTTGTGGAGGAAGGGCCAGTCTGACTATATTTTTGCCTCTTCCTAGGCCCATTTTAGGCCCGGGAGAGCCATTTGTTTAAAGAGTAAGTGAATAGAAGTCTATTTCTCCAATAGCTTTCCTTCATAATGAGAGGGGGCAGTTCTTGCAGGCCAGAAGGCCTCAAAAATGGTGTTGGGAATACATGTGGCTGATGTACCCTGTACTATTTTGTAGCCCAGAGGTGACTCCAAAGGAGCTCAGCCAATGTGCTCTTGGGTTAGAGTCCAGGCCAAATCTTGGCTAAAAAAGTGAGACCTTGTGATGTCATGGGTAGCAGTCCCTAGTGATGTTACAAGAATGATGTTACAGGGGCGGTTCATGGTAATGTCATCAAGGAAGATACCTAATGCATTAACCACAGTTCCACAAATTATACTGTTGAAATCATCATCATCATCATCATCATCATCATCATCATCATCATCATCCTCATCCTCCTCCTCCTCCTCCTCCTCCTCCTCCACCAAGTCTAAGAATACACAGAGAGAGAGAGAGAGAGAGAGAGAGTTGGCCCTCCATCTTCATAGGTTCAGCATTCACAGATTTTATTATTTAAAATATTTTTAAAAATTTTACCCTGTGTGCCCCTGCTTGGGGAAAAATGTGTTCTCTCAGGAATCTGTAGGTTCTCTAGTATGGAAGTGGACCATAGAGTCATGTTGGAGGACCTAGAGATTCCTAGAGAAAACACTTCTCTAGGTATTGCCAGCTCCCCCAGCATGACTCTGTGGCTCACTTCTGCTTGAAGTTGACTTTAGAATCCTGCTGGAGGACCTAGAGATTCCTAGAGAAGTGTTCTCAAGTAAGACAACTGGTGCTCACATTTTTTTAAAATTAAAATTTATTTTTATTTGTGTTTTTTCCACTTTCACAGGGGTCTTGCACCCCTAACTCCTGTGAAAGTAATGGGCTCACTGTATATATCGATTCTTCAAGGCAGTGCTTTACTTTGTTCTTCTCACCATGAGGATTGGACAGAAAAACTCCAGGCCTTGAACTCTAGGAACCCTATCGCTGATAGACTCCCTCTTCTGTCAGTAGACCTTTGTGACCTAGCCAAAGGTATTTTGGTGCCTGAAGGAAAGAACAGGATGGTATTCCTCATCAGTCCTCAACACAGAAGCAGATCGGACTGCCAGATCCATTTTTCACCACTGACAATGAGAAAGTTTCCACCATCACAACTGAGGCAGCAGTCTAATTTAGGAGCCCCAGAAGAGATTATATGACATAACCAGCTTTGTCTTCTAACAGATATTAGAAACAGTTGGAGAATTCAAAAGGAAGAATTGGGAGGTTGCCACCACAGCCCTCTAATACCTGCTGTCTGAGGCAGTTACTCTATCTCCTTAATGGTGGATCTGGCCTTGCTTCGGGACTTCTCTAGTTCATCAGTAAGCAACAGAGATAGAAATCCAACAGTGTCAGGAGGCTGAATCTATCATTCTTAGCTATGTTACAGCTGCCTAGTGCATGTTGAAGGGCTAGATTTTATTTTTTTTTAAAAAGTAAAACTTAAGCAGACAGTCTTGGTGGGGCACCAGGACCATGGTAACTGCCCAAGGAGGCCAGCTGCTCATGTTAGCTACTGAAGCCACTGTCAAACACCATGGAGACATCCAGTGTTGCTCCTCTGTGAATAGAAGGACCTCTTCGGTGAGTATAACTCTCAATCTATGAACAGGAACACCTTTGGTTCATAGAATGAATATGATGAATGCCAGTCTGGTGGTGGTTGTTTTTGTTGTTGTTGTTGTTGTTGTTGTTGTTGTTGTTGTGTGTGTATAAAAATATAATTTCAAAAATAGGACCTTGTATCTGCCCATTTGGCTTGCAGTTGAAGAAAGATGAATTGTGTTGCTGGTTAACTATGCGTAATACCTCAGTGAAAAAGCTCATTTGGTCTTCCCCATAAAAAGATTACATTCACATACTGTACAACATTTCTCAGATTAAAACCAGGAGACTTGTGTCCAAGCAATATCAGAATGTGTTCAAGATATCAAAAGTTATTAAAGAGCAAGCACAAACAAGCTAGGAGAGGCTTCAGCAGTTTATTTCTGCCTGAGCTTCCTGGGACAGTCAAGACTTTCCCCTCCCCTCTTCAGTCCTCTGCCTCCTGCTGAGTTGAATGCAAACTCTTTTTACACTTGGAACTCATTTTGTAGCACCTGAAGTAAGCTGAGGACAAAGAGGAAAAGTGGAAGAGAGAAAAACTGGAACATTTTAAAAGCAGATGAAAAAGTGGAATGGTGGAGGATTAATTGGGACTGTCCCTGCCACAGTGGGACAGTTTGAGGGCATGCATTCAATAACAGGGGCTCTTGAATGTTCTGCCACCCAAGACTCACTTGAGAAGGATAAAATTGTTGAAGCCCATCATTAAAATGGCAATCTAGAGGCAGAACCAAGCACAAAATAGCAGCATGGGGGAGAACACAGAACAAATGCTACTTTGAATGGGCAACCTTACTGGGTGGAAAAATGGCAGCCTTCATAGCAATAACTACTCTTCACAAACCTGCAGACTTCTTAGGTGACCTTTGGTCACTTGCTACGTCTCAGCCAAAACCACTTAACAAGTTGTATTAAAATGAAGAGGGGAAGCCATATTTGCTTTTAAGACAAACATCCCTCCTACACTCCTGCATCTGCTTCTAGAACATATGGAGAGCCAGATAATGTATCACACCAAAAGACAATCTACTCCAGTATTCCATTCCCAAAGAGATCAAGTCATGTGAAGTCCAGGAACTGGGCTTGAATACAACAGCAGCTTTCTGCTCATGCTGTTAAGGTAGTGATATTGAGAAATGTGCTGCCTGAGATTCTGGAGATAATTAACAGTAATTGTGATTAGTAGCTAATGATAGCTATAATGTTTCCCTCCTTACTGCCTTAACAACCATGTGCAATACTGCAATTCGGCCAGTACTGTCCACACTCAATTCTGGGCAGATAAATTAAGTTCACTGGGCAAGAGCTAAGGCAGCAAGTTTGACCAGCTGTCCTCCCTACAAAAGGAAACCCCATATCTTTGGGGTGAAATTCTCCTTCCCCTACAAGCACCCACAGAAACCCCTATCAGCTTGATGCTGGGAGAAGCAAAGGAGAAATGTGTCATGTGTATTGGCATACATCTAGGCTGCAAAATTAACTTGCAGAAATCTACTATAGTTGGAAAGGATGTGCAAATTCTATCATACTGGAGGGGAAAAGTGCCAACACAAGATTGAAGTGCCTAGGATGCTAAAATTCTTAACCCATCTGTCTTTGGTTCAGTGGCTCACACTGTTTTCCAGGGAGTTGGGAGGGAGGAACCATTAAGCAAAACTTCTTGTGGCTTCCACCTCCTAACATTAAAGGTTATAAAATGTTTTTTCTTTTTTATAGTTTCTTGAAGAGAATTAATTAATGTTTGCAAATGCCTAAAGATCTTCTGATGAAAGGTGCTGTGTAATTACAATATGCTGACACATGTAGATAGATATATTCCTTAGATTTCCTAGTTTAGCCGCATGCAAAATGCAAACGTTACTCTACAGTTCATTTTTCTTACATGAGAAAGACCTCTAACAAAGCAGAGGTCATTGCATTTCAGCTTTCCTCAAATAATATACATCAAGATATAGAGATTCAGTTTTACTTCTTTGTTTCCTGGCTTTAAACAAATACATATAATTTTTCCAACTCATAATAGTGAACTCTTGCTTCAGCAGCACATATACTATACTAAAATAAATACTAAAATAATAATGAACTCTTAAGAACTCTTAAGTTATTTTGTTTCACATCAATTTAGTCTTTAATCTTGTACATGCTTACACTAAACTCAACTTACTTTTGAGTAGATGTCCAAAGGATTGTAATGGTACATGCTTTGCAGGCAGCTGTTTTTTCAGGGGAACATATCTGTTAATGGAACACTGTAAAAGAGAAGTCCTGTCAATATTTTGATGCATTCAAGTGCATGTAACAGCCCCAAATCTCTCTACCATCATTGACATTGTATTGTATAACTCACAGATTGAAAAAGTTATGTTTACAGATGACAATTCCAAGAATCCCCCAGCTGACTGAATCTCTCAGCTGGTTATAGTCCAAAAAAGTAACTTTTACAAGCTGTTTGCAGATGTGATAATATGCTGAAATCATATTAGCAGCCATAGCCACCACAATTTTGCAATAACATTCACAGATAAAAGTGGAGGGAGTATTCAGATGGGGGTGCTAATAAAATGTGAGCCTCTTGCTGAAATAGAAACAAATACCATACTCAACTCAGCAGAGGGGAGAAGAGGAGAGCAGAATCTTGCCCTTCCCAGTAGACCTAAGCAAAAGCAAACTGCTACATACTCTCCTAGCTTGTATGTTCTTCCTCATTAATAACTTCTGTTATCTTGATCACACTCTCATGTTGCTTGGACACATGTATCTTGGTTTTCAATTGTGATGTGTTGCAGGGGATGCAGCTGCCTGAGAATAAATGTGTTTATCTGATCAGTGTAAACACCGCTAAAAAATATAGTGTTGTTATAGTGACCTTGCACATGGCAAATAATACAGACAGACAGATAGGTCTCAAACATTATGCATGAGATCCATGCTCAAGAAGAGGCTTATGAAGGAGACCATGCCACAGGTGATTTTCTCAGCCACCCTTTCCCCCGACCTTGCCTTTGGGAACCCTCAGAACAAGGCATAGAATAATCAATTAATCAAAGCACATTCAAACAGGTGTCCCATGTTACTGGACATTTAAAATTAATTTTGTGATTATACTTAACACAAGTGTTGATAAAGGTGTTCAGTGATAAACAGTGGCCTAGAAGAAGCTTCTGGGTCGTGTATGAGATGTGAGTCAGAAGTTTTTCTAATGTGATACATGCATAAACAGAATTAATGTAAACAACTTTTTTAGAATGATTGCTGTTTCCTTTAACATGCAGATTTGAGCCATCAGTAAATCACTTAAATGACTATGATTTTTAATTCAGTGATGGTTCTTATTATTAAAAGAGATTGATTTTTTCTTTTTCACTCCAACGGTATTATGTCTTTAAATTTAATTCTTTTATATTTCTCCTAGCATAGCTTTGCATTGTAACATGGATCAATAAAATATATTTTTGTCAAGGCATTATGCTGGGATCTTTTCTCTCTTCTCCATCCTTCTGTGGCTGTTTTGCTCCAAGTATTTTCTTTACCTCTCATTTCTTTTTTGTGTTGTTCTTTCACCTCTCTTCTGGCTAAGGTTATCCTGGCATTATTCTTAGTGGTTTGTTTGCCTTCCACAAAGCGGATGACTAGGAACACTCATATATCCTTGTTGGGTTATTCTTTCTGCAGTACAATTGAGCTGACCCTGAAACATTTTAGCATTTAGAATATTTTCATTTCATTCCCATTTACAGATAGGCATATTCAATTTAAAATAAATCTGTAGGAGAATTGTGTTGTACCTGGTTTTGCTCTTTAATTTCAAATTAAAGTGTTGCAGAATAGGGTTCTAAATCCTTGCTAATTTCATTCTTGATGGAAGCAGTGAGCAACTTTGGCATTTTTTTCCCACTGCAAGAAAGTTGTAGAAAAATATGCTGTTTCAAAGACTATTTGCAGTTTCAAACTTTTCTATGTAAAGAACCCATTTTTTTTTCTGAAAAAAAAAAAATTAGGGCCAGTATCTTGTTTTCCTTCTCTGTGCAGAAAATATGTGTCTGTGCAGAAAATTCAGTTTTTCATCAAAAACCACATGGGAATCCTCATGAAAAGAGTCCCGATCTACAAAGATTCTTGACATCCTCATCCTCATCTTCAGCATCATCATCATATTTATCTATAACGCCCTTTACACCAAAGGGTGGAATAATGACATATACAATCAAAAACATTAAAAGACAAAGACATTAAAACAAAAGGCACAACAATACATGGCATGAAGCCCCCAACACCCCACCAGTTGCTACCCATCTCAGCACCTTAAGCACATCTCAATGACTTAAGATGGAGAGTCAAAGGAAGGTCTTCAGAGGAAGGTCTTCAACCATTTACAAAAACGGGTAAGATCCTCCTCCAGCCGGAGGTCCAAAGGAAAACTGTTCCACAAATGCAGAGCCAGATCTTGACCACTTCCGCACTAGCCTGTTATAGCGCGATGATTCCACTTTCAACCTCCTCTGGAATCCTGGGGTTTGCAGTTTCGCGAGGGGTCAGCGAGGGGCTAGCTGGCCCCTCCCGAAACTGCAAACCCCAGGATTCCAGAGGAGGTTGAAAGTGGAATCATCGCGCTATAACAGGCTAGTGCGGAAATGGCCCTTGAAAGGCTCATAGCCTTGACAGAGCTGTATGCAGTGGTGGAACAGACAATAATCCTTTGCCTGTAGATCTCAAATTCCTGAATGGAATGTACCAAACAAGCTGAACTGCAAGGTATTGAGGGAGGTTAAAGGGCAAAGCTTTAAATACCATGACCAAGAGTTTGAAACAGGCCCTGACCTGAACTGGTAGCTAGTGAAGTGATCTACAGGGAGAAGAAACAAGTGACTATTTGGGCAGATTTAAAACAAATTGGACAGCATTGTTCTGAATTAAAAGCAAAGGAAAGTATTCTCCTTATTGCAGTTTCCTGACACTCAAGAACACTCCTTTTCAATTAACTGTTGATGGAATATTGTCACATATTTATTTCCATTCCTCTTGCATAAATAATCCAAACAAGAAGATATAAGCTTGGATGGTGACCTTGCTTTCCATGACTGTCTCCAGTTCCCTTTTCTCCTGCTGCCCTCTATGTCCTTCCTCAATCAGCCCCAGAAGGTGGAAAATATAGGGCTGGGGATGCAAGAGCTGATTGGTAAAAATTACTTCCCAATAACATTTTGTCAGTCAGAGCATTTCAGGTTCAAATCGACTCAGGGATTTGTTGGTCTGATTGAAATTGCTGACCGTGAAAAATAAGGTATAGGGGAATATACTTATGAATTAACTAGTCAGGTTTGGCTTTGGAAAACGAATAAAGCATAAACTAGTAACTAATCGAATAATGCTTCAGGTATTGGCAAAAGTGTATTTAAGTGTATCTAAAAGACTGTAAATCCTTTATGTGGGTTCTGGATTTGCATATGGGCCCATGGCCTTTGCTGCGTAGTAAATCAACAAAAGCTTCTGTTGGAAGACACTCAACTGGCAGTCAGTCTTTTGGGCACACCAGCCAGAAAGGACAGTCTTTGCCTGTTTAGTGTGCTAGAGGGAGAAAAACTTTGGATCTAATCCAATATGTGGCTCCAAGAGAATCTACACTTCTTCTGAACCCTCTGCTGGTACAAATGTCTTCTTTCTTCTCTGTTATGCTAAGAGTGGTATGTGCCACCAGTGGCTCATATTATTCATATAAAGTTGAAGGGATTGCATCTGGTCCCTTCTCAAAACCTGTCCAGAGACCCATTTACACTATAGAATTATAGGGCTATTATTCCACTTTAACTGCCATTGCTTTCCTATGGAATCCTGGGATTTGCCTTTTGTGTCTGTATGTGCTTTCAAGCCACCTTTCTACTTCTGGTGATCCCATGAATTTCATAGGATTTTCTTAGTCAAGGAATATTCTGAGGTGGTTTTCCCAGTTCCTTCCTCTGAAATATAGCCTACAGCACCTGGTATTCATTGCTGATCTCCTATCCAAGTACTAACCAAAGCTGACCCTTCTTAGCTTCCAAGATCAGACACTAGACCACACTGACTGTGCTTTTTCAGCTCTTTTCTCACTGTTCCAAATATCATGAGGCAGGAGATTCAGAAATTCTGTGTCTCATATGTACCTTGAGATGTTGGTGAACTATAATGTCCTTGATCTTTAGCCACGTTGCAGTCCAAAATATGTGACATGCCTTGGTGTAGAATGACTGACGACTTCTGTTCTCATGGCATTTACAGCAACGTAGATGTAACAACTTTTGTTTCCCGTTTTGTTGCTGTAGGCACAGATATAGAACATTCTTGCAATATTCTGTCCTCTCAGGCATTTGTAGGTCTTCCCATTACATTCCCCCTGCCCCCATTTTTCTCTTTCTGAAAAATGGAATATAATCTCCTAGAAGAAAATACGAATGTTAAAAAAGGAATTTTTCTCAAACTATTTTTCAAACTCTGGTTTCTCTCTGATGATGCATGTTTTGCAACAATAAAATTTTAGAACAGGTTTTTGAAGTGTGAGAATGTTAGTTTCTGCCTAAAATATGGAACAAATGAGTTGATTACCTTTAAAGGGTGAACTAATGTTTACAATGCTGAAAGCATTATTCTGAATTACTCCCTGGATTTTACCTTCCCCTCTGGAGAGTTGCTTTTGAGTCAGAAAGTCAAACTGCCTGTATCTCTTCTCAATTATGCTTATTCTGTTACCATGAACCTTGACCCAAATGAGATATCATCTAGAGGTGAAGAAAAGGTGCAATTGAAGCACATACTTCCAAGGACAGCTAGAAATTATTTACAATTCTGCTAACAATGTGCAGGCTGCAAGCAGAAAATCTTTTGCTTCTGTTCCTCTTAGCTACTGACCTAAAATTAGTGAAAAGTTAATGAAAAGCAATAGAGCCATTCTCTGATAATAAAATAATAAAATACCACAGAAGTCTTAGCTAGACATAATTCTCTCTCTCTCCTTTTGTTTGTCTATCTGCCCTTTTATACTTTTTAAAAAAATAGTAATTCAACCAGTGGTAAACAATCCCATACATCCCATATTCTCAGCCCAGAAAACCCCCATGATAAGTTCACCTTAGGGTCATCATAAGTCAGACAAAGAAGAAAATAATGCCTAATCTTTTTTTACATGGTTTTGTCTGTCTGCTTGTCTCCATCTGTCCATCCATCTAGTTTCTTTTCTGACAAATTTACTTAAAATAATTGATTTAAAATAGACTGTTGTTTTCAAGTTGCCTCCAATACATAGTGGCCCTATAAATGAGAGACCTCTAAAACGTCCTGTTATTAATAGCTTTTGCTCAGGTTTTGCAAACTCAGGGTTGTGGCTTCCTTTATTGGGTCAATCAATTTGTAACGTGGTCCTCTTCTTTTTCTACTGTATTCCTCATTACCAAGTATTACTGTTATTTTCCAAATTGTCATGCTTTCTTGTAACATGTTCAGATTATGATAGCCTCCATTTAGATTTTTGGGGCTTCCAGAATATATATCAATAACTAATGAAAAATTTATTATCTAATGTATAAAGGCCATATCTACTGGTGACAAGCTCTTCAGAATAACACTTTACAAGTGTTTAGTTGAAAATGGAGGTTGCTAGGGATAAGGTATCACCACTGAAAAATACCTTGCTTTGAGTTTGAACTAATCAGAGGTTCACAAATAAGGGTACATAAGGCAATATTACATTTGCAGAACATGAGAGGAAGGGTTTATGTTACTGAGGGCCAAGGTCATTTAACCTTTTCATGACCAACACTCTTAAGCCAGGAAATGAATAGTAGTCTCTGCACATAAGTAACAGTTGAACTGATGTGTTCCCATACCATTCTGAAGAGGTAAGTTTTGGAATTCTGCTTCCTTTTGGCTTTTATTTTGTGGTGAAAGCTTCACAAAGCAGGCAGCGGGTTCACATGTACTCACCTTGTTAGGATAAGAATTGATTTTCATTGATTTCATCTAGTCCTATGGAGTAGTGAAGCAAAGACTCAGGGAAACTACTATCAATCCTGGATGAAATGGTCATATGAAGCAGTTTATCCAATATTATCTAGGCCTATGCAATTGATTTGGATGAATCTCTAAAATGAACTGGGTAGATTCAGATTGATTAGTACCATGTCAGAATCAAATTAGATTGGTCCAATTTAAAGAGAAATAACACAATCCAAAGCACTTTGGATTGGTGTTTAAAATAAGGAGGAAGAAGCCATAGAATGTGTCTCTGCTTTGACCATCTGAGAAACAAAGCAAAGGGCTCTGCTCATTTGACTGCTCTGTTATGCAGCCATTTCTGCACTAGGCTGTTATAGCGCTGGGCTGTTATAGCGCTATTATTCCACTTTCGACATCCTATGGAATCCAGGGGTTTGCAGTTTAGGGAGGCCCTTCCCTAAACTGAAAACTCCAGGATTCCATAGGATGTCAAAAGTGGAATAATAGCGCTATAACAACCTAGTGCGGAAATGGCCATAGAGCAAGAACCTCGCCAGCAGTCTCCAATCACAGTGTTTACAGAGGAGAATTTTGTGAGGTCATTGAAGTTATATAGCCAATTATCTCATATAGCAATGATCTCATCTGGCACCATTCATTTACCATATTTAACAGTATCAGTAGCTGACTATGGGAATAGGGATGGTTTCTCAGCTAGGCTGGTCTCTCTGAGTCTTTCTTGTTTCATTTTCCTTTTCTCTTTTCGTTTTTTTTAATTTTTTTTTAATTGAAGTTTATGATTGAAATTAAAAAATCACCCCTCCCCACTTCCAAGCCTATTTTCCAGTTGAATCTGCTTATTTTCTTGCCATTCATACACAGTTACTACATATTCAAAGGAGAAGATGGTCTTACATAGTTTCATCTCATTATTATATTGTTGCTTTGTTGCATTACCTTATTATTACATTGTTACATTACATTACATACAATCTTACTTTGTTACTTTCCTTTTCTTATTCTTTGTCTTTATCCAGTTTAAAACTTCTCTCCATTCCCTTTCAAAGTTCTGGATAGGTTTATTTTTCAAAGAAAATGTTAACTTTTCTATCTCAACCATATGCAGGACTTTAAATTTCCATTCTTCTATATCAACATATTTCTTTTCTTTCCAATATTGCGTGTAGATCAATCTTGCAGCAGTTATCAAATATAACAATGTCTTCTGGTGATTCCTTATTTCTCTTTGTTGCCCTAGTATGTTTAACAGATAAAATTCTGGCTTCATTTCAAAGTTTAAATTATAAATTCTTTGAATTTCATCATTTATTTCCTTCCAAAATTTCCTTGCTATCTTACAGGTCCACCACATGTGATAAAATGACTTCACCTTTTCATCCCATTTCCAACTTCTTGTATTTCCACTTTTAGTTATTTTCTGCAATCTTTCTGGTGTCATATACCGTCTATGCAGCATTTTATAAAAATTTTCTCTTAAATTTAAACTTGATGTAAATTTTATATCTGTGTTCCAAGCCCTCACCCATGTGTCCAGTTCAGTTTGGGTGACCAATATTTTGTGCCCACCTAACCATATTATCTTTACATTTTCCTTTTCTCTTTTTGAATAACCTAGATTAATCTTTTTTGCCCTTCTTGTTAAAATGTTAATTTGTCTTATTTGTATTTTTTATGAAAGTGGAGTAACATATGGGGTGCTGTTGCGTATCACTGGGCAATGATGTGTATTTTGCATTACGCATCATTGTACACTGATTGCATTTTTGCACATTGGTGCACATTGTACAACAATGCAAGATGTACATTTGGTTGTGCAGCAGCACAGTTGGTAATGAGGCAGTGTAACAAAACCAAGATGCAACTCCTTAAGCATAAAGTTATGCTACATCTCATTGATGCAGGATTTTAGCCATTTAGTGCTCTTCTATGGAGACACTTGATGAGGTAGGAGCCAGGTCACTATAGTGGCCCTTATCCTCAGTGGTTGTACTTAGTTCTAGTGCTGCTGAGTTATGTGAGTTATTTTTCAGACAGAATCCCAGCCTGAATATGTAGTGCTAATAAGATGCTAAATACAAATACAGTATATGGAAACCATTTGTGTATTCATGAACTCCAGTTCTGACTTTTTTTTTTAGAATTACCACACTGAATGATTTAATTTGCTCTAATTATGCCAAATTAGTACAAGTAAGTTTTCATTAGTATCTGTCACACTGAGAAACCTGTTCACTTATTTTCCTTTTTCCACTGGCAATAAACAGTCATTTTAATGTGACAATAATGTCTCTCCCCTTCCCACCAAATGCTGTATAGCTCCCTTTATGCAATTTTCTGCTCAGTTTGTGATTTTTAACTTTTTTTTAAAAAAAAACAGGGAAACTATATCTGAGAATTTGGTTCCTTATTTAAGTCAGGATGCATATGCTGCTATTCATTAAAAATTGGCACCAAAAGTTAGACAGATAAAACAAGGTAGAATCAAGTAACATGAATAATAATAAGTATTGCAACAAAAAAAACAACAGCAATCCCCTGGAAAGAAAAGATTTTAGTGGTATATAAAAAGGCAGCAGAATGAAGACTAAGTATCTCTTTCTTACCTCACTCAAAGGAAACCGTGCTCAGTCTGACAAAATTAGAATGATGCACAGAGGGGGCTACAGCCCAAAATAGGCAATAAGAAGTAATAAGAGAACATATGGCTACATTAAATGAATACAAACCTTCAGAGCAAAGCAAGGTGCATCCAAGGGTATTTAAGGAACTTACAGGTGTAATCATAGTGCCTTTGTCTCTTATCTTATAATTCTGGGAGAACAGTTGAGGGGCTGATAGACCAGAAACAGAGAAATGTTATCCTCATCTTCAAAAAGGGACAAAAGGGTATCCAGGCAACTATTCACTGGTCAGCTTAGACTGGTCTAAACAGATTTTAGAACCCAAACAAGTTCTAGAGCAGGTAATTAAGGAAATCAGCCTTTGACCACTTAGAAAAGAACACTAGTAGGCAGATCACACCAGATTAATTTTTTTCTTTCTTTCTTTTTTTCCTTTTCTTTTCTTATTAAACAAGCAAATAAAAAAAAATAGGATATCAGTCTCAAGGATTCTGAGAAGGACTTTTGCCAAATTCTTGTTGACAAGCTGATAAAATGTCTGCTGGATGCTGCTGCTGAAAGCTGGATTTCTAGCTGGTTCATGGACTCCATACCTAGGGTTGCCATATTGAAAATGGGATGAGGCTCTTATAGCTTCAGTCCTTGGGCTTTTTCACACTTGGTGAAGAAAACGCCCTGTTCTGTTGCTTACTGGACTGGCGTGCTCCCTCGGAGGATCCAGGCTGATCCGGAGCAGTGTGTGGCCGCACTACATACTGCTCCGGGGACGAAAATGGTGGCTTCCAGTTGGTGGAGGCTCT
Organism: Ctenosaura bakeri; assembly: GCA_948474755.1. Classification (NCBI taxonomy): domain Eukaryota; kingdom Metazoa; phylum Chordata; class Lepidosauria; order Squamata; family Iguanidae; genus Ctenosaura; species Ctenosaura bakeri. Next base: position 58,986 of record CAOLHI010003803.1, read on the forward strand.
CTACCAACCGGTGAAGCTCGCCAGCCTAAAGCCCGCCCCCGGAAGATCTGCAGGCTCACGCTGGTGCGAGCCTGCAAATCTACACCGGAGTGCAGCCACAGAGTGGGGCGCGCCACGCTGTTGAAAGACCTGTTTTAAGCCGTCTTTCAATAGCACGGCGAGCGACTACTTCTGGTCGTTCCGGAGTGGGCTGAAGTCCGAAACTACAGAAAGTAGTCCGGACCCAGTCCACCCCCAAGTGCAAACGTCCTCGCTGGAGGATGCTCTGCCCCGTTGCCAAAAGAAAGTGCAGTAGAGGCCCTTGATCAGGAAGAAGTACCAAAAATTCTGTCAGGTGAAACTGTAGCACGTCTCATTTCCTGCCACTCAAACCCACTTTTTAGCTGCTGAAGTGCCTCCAGCTACAGGAAAAAAAGAACACTTATCCTGCAACAGATCACAGAATTTGGGCATAGAGAAGGTGAACACTGACAGATAAGTGAATTTTTTTGAAAAAAAGAGGTGAAATGCATTTTAAAATTAAGTCTTTGGTCTCTAGAGGCCTGAATGAAGACCTTGACTTCCTCCCACTCTTGCAAAATCTTTCAGAATCTTCTAATAGTCTCTTTCTCTTCAGCTGTGTTTCCCTGAATATTATCTTACTACAATTGTAATATTACTGTTTTTAACTCTGCATTTATAATGTTTTAGATACTGTTTCAAATACTTAATCCCATTTTATTACTGTTTTTAATGCCTTTACCTTTTATATTCTGTATCCCCTTTTGTGCTGGTCAATGACTGTAATACAGATATCTATCTAATATCCTTTAAGCATCCTGAGATGTGTTTCCAGTTTCTACAGTGGATTCCATTGGATGCTTCCCAGTTTCTGCTTCTTCTTTATTTCTTCTACTTAAAACTGGGTCAGCAAAGATCTTGGAACAAAGTGGATGGACAGATGAAAGGTCAATGGAAAAAAGAAATAGTCCATGATGATAGATGACCTTGCATCCTCATTTTGGAGGACAGGCATAAATATAAATAGGGTTGCCAATATGAATAGGGTTGCTGGGAGTCTCTTATTATAAGGGATGTCCTTTAATTGAGGGCCAGAAAACTTGTCCCTTATAGTGCTGGCAGATATTCCTCATTATAAGGGATATCCTGATGTGAAGCTTGGAAAACTTCCTTTTATAGAGACTGAACAAGATACCAAAAATACCCTTTTATTTTTAGGTGTGGGCCCTTCATGGCAGAAATGTGTGCACCATGTAACTGATCAATATGGACAGTATGTTAACTTTATTGAGAAATTCAGGGTTAGGTGAACTGAAATCAGTACTTTTATTTGATATATTGTAAGACACATACTTGTTAATAGGTGCTTCATTGTCAACCCTGCATCTCTTGGATTTCTACCATCCTATTTCAGTGAGAGATCATGGTGGTCTGAAGGCATGACAGCTTGAGGTTCCATCATCTGAAAGAGAAGCAGACTAATTTGTTACAAAGAGAGCACATACACCAACATCAAGGAGCATTTCCAATGCACAAACCAACATGAAATAAAGTGAAAAACTTTGTTCATTACTAGTGTTTTCTTTGAACAGTGAACAAGAAGTTACTCATTTGATCAAATCTATCTCACTGTCCTCCTTTCTTTCAAAAACATTTGTCTATGTGTCTGTGTGCCTGTATGTGCACCCACAGCCATTCGAACACACACAAACACAGAGCAAGGGCATTCTGTTATATCCAGTGTGAGCTCATGCTACTGGCTGTGATCAGTGCAAGCTAAAGAATTTAATGTTTTGGAAAAGCCTTCAGTGGCTTCAAATTGTGAATGTTTTCAGTCTGGAAACAAACAATTGGTTTAACAAGTGTTTTCTGGTTGAATGGATATGTAAAGAATGTCAGGCATGCAATGTCTACACATATAATTGCTTTACAAATTATATTAATTTTCCTTTATTTAGCTGGAAAGTACAGAGAGTTCAGTGTAGTTCAAGGAAATCACTGTTGTAAACAGACAGCTTAAATGTGAGCAGTGTAAAGAGCAGCAGCTTAGAGAAATATAGCTATGGATACTAAGACCGTGTCCTGCCTTATTACGGATCATGCATAATTGAATCATGTTCAATAGAAGGCCATTACAAAACAGAAATGATTTGCAATGCTAATGTGGCAAAGACAGCTGTCACTGGGAATTAAGTATGTTTATTGAAAGCCTGAATAAATGAGGCATCTATTATCTTCTGGCTCTGCTGCTGCCCGCTTAAGAACACAAATACATGTTACTGTCTCAATAACCAGCTCCATTTTGCCTTTTAGCTGTAGGAATATGAAGAAGATTGAAAGGAGAGGGGAGGGCAGAGGACAATAAGCACAGCAGAGTGTTTGGTAGGTACATAAAAGGAAACAGACAAACCAGTCCTGTGGAAATCTCTTATCAGGCAAACATTTATGAATGAGTAAATGTTATTTTTCTTAAAGCTTTATGGCTAAAATTACAGCTTATTATAGATAAACTGGAAAATCATATATGTAGTGCTGTAGACAGGATCAGCTGAGTTTTTTAGACAGGGAGTTCTTGCACTGCTGGGAGGGGAAGCCCTAGCCTGGGGGCCTAATCCACCCTAAAGAAGGTCTTGATATTGGTCCTGAAAGGTCTAGAGGGTAACTTCCCATCAGCCCTGCTGCATCCCAGTCTGGAAGGCATGTAAGATGAATCATTTAGTGATCAGGGAGAAAATACAAAGACCAGCAACCTGTCAGTGACATATGCCAGCATGAGTCCACCTTATACCTGTGCATTTTTTTTGGTTTTTTTGTTATTGCAGAATTGGTATTCTGTTCCACTCTCCCCAACAATCAAAGTTCCTGCCCCTAAGGACTCATGGTTCTGCAGCAATAGACTCCCTGAACAGCCATTCTGTGGCTGGTAGAGAGCATATTTGATTGCAGAAGTGCCTGAGTAGGCCTCATGACAGAAACTGATATCATTGTCCAAAGCCTTGGAGGATCTCAGTGAAAGATGTTATTGGTCTGCATCTGCTTTGGAGCATAGTCAGATGCTTTTCCAGTGCCCCTTCCCCAATGGAATGGCTGTTTTGTGGTACTATCACAGCACAACCATGAGTTCTGGGTGGTGGTGAGCAGGGATCTGTACTGAAGTTCCTTCTATGGAATTCTTATGCTGTGTTGGGAAATGTGGGATTTCTACAGCCCCAACTTTCCCTCCCAGTTGGAAAGATGAGTAGAATATGATGTGGAATTTCACCAACCCCTTGCTTACCTTCCTGCATGCAAACAAGGCAAGGGGAGAATGAAGCCAATGTTGTGGGAGCTGATTGAGACCTTTCCTCTTTCTGACTTCTGGGCTCAGTTGGCTCTTGAAATACCAGTTAAACATATGCCAGTGATTTTTCTCTTCTCCCTAGCCTTTCCTACACAGGGAAATGGGGAGGGAGTGGAAGCCCTTTGTAGTTTAGGCCCAGGTTATCTGACAGACTGCATCTCCTAATATAAGCTTGCTTGGACTCTGAGCTCTTTTCCTGGTCCTGCCACCTTCACATGTATGGCTGGTGTGAAGATAAGAGAGAGGGCCTCTCAGAGGCTGCCCCTGCACTTTGGAACTCCTTCTCTAGGAAGGCTAAAATGGCCCCCTCCTTACTGTCCTTCCATTGGTAGGCCAATATTTTTTTATTCAGATGGGCTTTTGGGATTCAAAAAAGGCCGTTAAATGCTGTCTTGTTGTAAATTGTATTATTTATTGTTCTTAAAATCTTTTGGATTTTAATATAGTTCTTAGTTTAATGTAGCTTTTTGTATGTTTTTAACTGTAGTCTTTTTAACGTGTAAGCCGCCTTGTATCCCAATCTTGGGAAAAAAGAGGGATATAAATGAACTTACCAACAACAACAAACAACAAGAAGCATTGCCAAAGTGTTAGTGGAAAAGTTCTGGACAGTGCTTTGGACAGGGAATTAGTGATTTAAGTGGCATGGCCACCTCCCCTTATTGTTGCTTGATTTATGGGGTAGACTGGTGGAAGGACTTCTGCTTTCTTTAATTAGATCTTCACTCCCTGCTCTGTTAGAATTAGTAGTCTTTGTATGCTTAATGGCTAAGTTGCATGACTTTTTATGTAAGTTAAAGCACAGCATATATTTATGGTGACTTCTAGTCCACAGAGCCAGTGTAGTGGTATGAGTGCTGCCCTACAATGCTGGAGATCGGGATTTGAATCCTGGTTCTGTTACCATGGTTCTGACATGCCCGGTGATAGCACTAGATATCTCTTGATATCAAACTTACTTGGCCTTCATTTGACCTTTCTCTGCCACCCTGCGCCACGTGTTTGTAAGGGCCGCCGGACAAGCACGTAAACAGGCGCGGCCATTAATAGTTGGACATTCCAATCCCCATTTAGGCAGGCAGATTAATGCCTCTCCATTGCTTTAGGGACCATCTTCTTGCAGACACACCTTGCTTAAGCGCGGCTTTACACAAAGACGCTCAGCCGAGAGCCAGCACTTTCTTTATGCTGAGCCATTTGCATACTGGCTACACTATTGTCGTCCAGCGCTAAGCTCATCATGTAAAACCTGATCTTTTCCAATGCTTTTGTCCTGCTCCAAACTTCCTTTGTTCTTGCCGAGCATGGCATGGCCTGTAGGCACAATCCACCCTATAAAACCCCCCGATTCCAAGCACTCCTCGGAACTCTCCGGACTGCTATCTTGCCTTGCTGTTGGTTTGTCCAGCGAATCGCCCCCTCAGCGAACAGCACTGAGCTTTCTTCCCTGCAACCTCCACTTTTCTCCAGGACTACGAGAAAAGGTGTCATATCATCCATTCCCTCCGAAAACTCTAATTTCTAATTTCTAGTTAGCTGTGTGCTTGTGTTTTTTCTGTTGTTTGTCCTTTAATAAAACTATTATTTTTACTCTTTTAAAAACTGTCTGACTGCTCTTCTGACCTGACACTGTATACATAGGGTTAAAAGGTCCCAGCTAAAGTTACCCTGCCTCTCGGTTAGCTTAAGAGAGTGCTCGAGTTAATATCCCCATCTTGTGTGTTTTGCTTAGTTATTTGGGCATCCCTCCTGGGACGCCCACAATACAGGGTAACAGTTCAGCCATGAAAACTGACTGGGTGACCATGGGCAAGTCACAGTCTCTTATCCTCAGAGGAAGGCAAAGACAATTCCCCCCAAACAAATCTTTCCAAGAAAACCCAGAGACAGAGCTGCCATAAGTCAGAAATGTCACACAGCAACACCCTGTCTGCATAGCCTCCAAATGATTGAGTAGGGGCTGTTCCAATTAATTTTCTGTTGCCTGCACCTTCTCCCTTCCTGCACTGCGCTATTCTGCAGCTTCTTTATTCTTTTTTTCTCCGTTACACCATGTGTTTAATTATGAGTAAGTTATTTGCAAGTAAAGCTAATTTTACAATGAAGACTGAGCTTATTTCTTTTCTCTTCTGAACTGTGGCGGGGGGGGCATGGGATTGGTTGTTGTTCAGCTTCTGTCTTGCCAACTTCATTATACTGCTTGAGAGATCCACTACTATTGCTCATATTTCCCAACATGCTCCTCATAGCACTTTTTTTCCTGCCCCTCTACTTCATTTCCCACATCCTCACTCTTTTCTGCTTGTTCCCTCCTCTCCCCAGCTCCTTTTCCTTCATTTCTGACCCATCAACTCACAAACACAATGAGTCAAAAGTGACAAAGCAGTCAAAAAAAGCCAATGTAGTTCAGAGCTTCATCAATAGGAGTATAGTATCACAATCAAGAGAAGTAATAGTAAATATATTATTTGTTATTATTATAAATATTTTAATAATAATAATATAATATAATGATAATAATGCCACTCTGTTCTGCATTAGTCAGACCTCATCTGGAATACTGTGTCCAGTTCTGGGCACCACAGTCCAAGAAGAATATTTACAAGCTGGAACGTATCCAGAGAAGGTCTGGAAACCAAGCCTTATGAGGAACAACTAGGTATGTTTAGCTTGGAGAAAAGAAGACTGAGAAGTGACACAATAACTATCTGTAAATATCCGAAGGGATGTCATGTGGAGAATGGAGCTAGCTTGTGTTCTGCTGCTCCAGAGACTGCAGTGGTTAAATGCCAGTACTGTAAGCGACAAGGTTATGAGTTCGATCCTGCCAGGCTCCAAGGTTGACTCAGCCTTCCATCCTTCCGTAGGTCGGTAAAATGAGTACCCAGCTTGTTGGGGGCATGTATAGAAAAATGTATCGAAATACATGCTATTTCTAAGCTGTTCGCCGCCTCGATCCATATGGAGAGGCCGGATACAAATAAATAAATAAAATAAATAAATAAAACATGAGCCAGTGGACTCCAATTACAAGAAAATATTCCATCTAAATATTAGGAAGAACTATTTTACTGTAAGAATAACATAACAGTGGAATAGCTTGCTTCTGAAGGTCTTTAAGCAGAGGTTGGATGGGCATCTTTCAGAACTGCTTTAGTTGCATAGTTGTGTGTGGCAGGGATTTAGACTAGGTGGCCCCTGTGGTCTCTTCAAACTCTATAATTCCATGATTTCAAGCACCACATTTGGCCTGAAGAAATTTTTGCCCTGCCACTTGCTTCCACCTGTGGACACAGCCTCCATTATGGGAACAGTAAAGAGCTAGCCTCCCACAAAGTACTGAGGAAAGGAAAAAGGAACGTACCCTCCAACATTTTCTAGATGAAATTGGAACCCATGTCATCATGCAACATCTCAGTGTGGTCAAGATGGCAAAGGTTATTAAGGAGGAAGAATGCACAAGCTAGAAGAGGACTGCTGGGAAGGACAAGATTCTTCTCCTTCCTCTCCTCTCCTCTCCTCTCCTCTCCTCTCCTCTCCTCTCCTCTGGTTGAGCTAATGAAGTACAAAATACTTTTGGTCTTTGAAGTCACTTTGCAACAATTGAAGTAAGAGCAGAACGAAGTGGAGAAGTGGAAGGAGGAAGAAAAAAACTGGAACATTTTAAAAGAAGCTGGAAAACCAGGAGGGCAGCGGATTAATGAGGACTGTCTCTTCCAAATCAGGACGGTTGGAGGGTATGGACGTGCAATTAAAAAAAATAATGTAAATAAAACTGACTGGAAAGAATAAAGGGACTCTTAATTCTTAGAGCCTTTCTGGTTATAATGCTATTATTCCACTTTCAACATCCTATGGAGTCCTGGGGTATGCAGTTTAGGGAGGGACCTTTAGAATTCTCAGCCAGAGAGCTCTTTGGCCTCAATAAACTATGAACCCCAGAATTCCACAGGAGGTTGAAAGTGGAATGATAACACCTTAGAATGAAACCCTGGGACTGCTTTGGTGATGACTTAAACCACTATCACAGTCTTCCTTGCCTTTTCTCTTTTCTGCCATATAACCTGTTAGTTTGGAAAGAGTTTCTGCATGTTTGGGAGTGGTTTTTTTTCTTAAGTTGTTTACACTGCACATTGGAAGTGGAATCTGTAATTGCTCTTGCTGCTGGAAAAGCTTCCAGTCCGAGAACAAAGAGTTTTTCCTTTCAGTTGCGTAGGGATGTGGGGGCGGAGGAGGAGATTTGCCCTGGGTGGCAATGTTTTTGGGGTGTCCCAGCCCATAACCGTGCCCCTGCATGCCCTGGTCACCCCCCACACACAATGGCCATGCTCCTCGCACCATAGCCCCACCCCCTCCTGCCTCCCCACACACACTCCAAGCTCCGCCACTGTTCCCTTCCCTTCCCTCCCCTTCCCTTCCCTTCTCTGTAGCCTCCTCCATCAAAATATGTTTTGAAGAGTTTGGAACCCCACTGAACAAGATTTTTGGTGGAATGAGAGAGGTTGTGGTGGGTGAGTGGGGAGAATGGAAAGTCCTATTGTACAAGCAGCAGTAGACTTACTTAATACTGATTTTGCTTGAAGACTTGTTATTTGTTCATTCACAAATAATGGGAATTCCACATTTTCATGGTATTGTACCCCCCTCCATTCTTGTCTTTTGCTCTTTGCTTTGTCAGTGACATGCTATGTTCCTGGTTTAGATCTTACTCAGAGGTATCATTTGATTTTCAGTCTTTGTGTGGCATTTAACAACCTATATTGTTTCAGCCATCTTGGATTTTCAGTTTCTTGACAACTCTTTGCTAGTGGACCCTCTAATTCCTGATACTGACCAAATTTCTACTCATCTCTAGTTCAAATCCTGTTTGAAATTATGTATAAAAATTAGGCTTGTGTTAGTTTGTTCTCACAGACATTTTGAGATAAACTTGTGAAATAAAATAAACTTCAACAAGGTCAATATTTTAAGTTTTCTGATATGTAATTTGGCTGCTATATGATTTGAAAGCTATTTAGCTGGGAACGGCTAAATAGAAGGCATGCTGTGAATTTCTACTAGAATGCTTTTAATGGATTTTGCATTTCCTCAGCTCCCTTTATGGATTGGCATTCTCTGCATTTTTTTTAAGCATAGAAAAGAAAGCATTCATTCTGTGCTATTAGGATTGTGTGGGTGCCATGGGTGCCACCTATATAGTTATTCTGTTCAACAATGATTATGTAAAACTGACTTAGGTGTAATGCTTAAGTCCTTTTCTTCAGAGAAGCCTTATTGTCTTCAGTGATCTTACTTCCAAGTTCAAGGTTCCAACTATACCTGTGTTTTACTTCCTCAGGTGCCAGTGTTCTCTATAGATCTTTTTTTTAAAGTAAAAAATTGTGAAGTAATTTTCGTCTCTTTGTATGTTGTTTTCACATTTCATTGTACTAAAAGGAGTTCAAATGCTTTGAAAATTATAGAGTTTGCTTACACAACTCTTATGAGAAATGTGTATTGTACTGATTTTAAAAATGAATGGCATCTCAGAAAGAAATCTCACTGATAACCCTCTGCTTCTTTTCCTTAAAAACGTTAAAGTTTCTTGCATGGTTCAGATGTGACCCCATACTCATCCCATCTCATGGAACTTTATGCATGCATGGCATTTCCAGTTTTCTTATATTTTATGGAATGTCCTGAGCATGCCAGAGGGTTGAATACAGTGGATATCCAGTATGTACGTCAGAACCACTGTCTCACATTTAATTGTTTGTGTATTCTTAAAGCAGGAATAGTAAACTGAGCAGATATTATAACTTTCTAGTTCTTTGTTGCTAATCCTCTTTCTCTTTTGGTGATTTATAGTGCTGCTTTTGATCACTCCATATACTAAACGTTGGCAACAAAGATGCAGAGAAGGCTGCAGCTGAGTAGCCTTTCAACGATTCTTCTATATTCCTATTTGTCTTTCCTCTCCTCTCTTTACCAGATCTTTGCTTCCTACTTGTTCTGGTGATGGAGTCCTTGTTCTTGCTTCATTCATCTGGCCATCCCTGTCCTTGCCATCCATCAATATCTGTACTCTGCTTTGTGTAACTCATTATTGAGTCCATATTTTTTCCATCTTCCTTTCACTATTACTGAACCAATCAAAGTTGAGATTTCTCCAGTCTTGCAGATACAATTGATGTGATCCTCCAAGGTCACAAAGAGACTCAGACCTGTTCATTCTGCTAGTTTTGTGATGACCTTCCCCATAACAGTTCACATGGTAAGCTGGCTTCTGGGAAGTTTTGTGCAAATAGGTTTCTGAACTTCTCCCTGTTTTTTACTATTCACTATTACTATTACTATTATTACTTTCACATTTCTGTTCCTCCTATGTTCTGTTTTATATATGTCAGAGGATGAATTTGAAATAACTATTTCTGGTCTTACAATAAAACGTTCTTCTCATCAGGTTGGGAAAAGTTACCTTTTTGGGCTATTAACTCTCAGAATCCCCAGAGCCAAATGGCCACTACAACTACAGCACATACAGAGACCAAAATATAGTTTAAATCAGCGTTTATTAACATTTGGGGGGGGTACCTCCCACTTTGAGAACTGGATGAAAGCCACGGAGAACCTCCTCAGAAAAATGGACATAAAAAAAATACATACAACATTTAGAATTACTTTGTCTTTCCACATTTTCAGGTTTGACCTTCACAAATTTGATTATTTGTTTGGCACATGGGTACCTTTCCATTTTCCTCCTCCCAATGCCCTGCATTTTACCAGGCACAGAGAAGGAAGACAAGCATCCAGGCAAAAGGCAAGAGAATGGGTGCCTTCCTTCTCCCCTCTGGTGCTCCCCCCAATTCCTTCACCTTTTTCTCAGCACTGAGGAGTGATCAGGCAAAAAACAAAGGAATGGGGTAAGAAGAAGGCATGCACGCACCTTCCTTCTTCCCTCCAGGGCTCCCTCTCCCTTCCCTTTGCCTTTTGCCCAGCACTAAGCAGGAGCACTGAGGCAAAAGGCAAGAGAATGAGAGGGGAAAAGCCCCTGTAGGGAATGGGAGGGGAAGTGCAGGGGGAGAGTTATTTGCAGTTTTTCTGCTTTTTCCAGGATTCTGTGCTCTGAACCCTTGCAAAAGTGGAGAGGCCACTGTATAACTTACTTTTTTTGTATTCAAAATGGGTTTCATTCATCTGGAGAAAGAAACTTAGAATGTATCCTTGAAAAGACCAAATTTGTACTGTAAAATTCAATGAGAGCAAAAAGTCAAAGAAACAGGATGGAAATGAAGAAAATACATACATTTTTTTGGGTGCTTGGTTCTTGGACCCTCAAATCACATCCATGGTCCTTCTAGAGATCTCATGATATTGCAGGTTAAAAGCCTGTTTCAGACTGTAGTACCCTGAGTTTGGATAGCATAGGTAACTGTGGTTATTTTAAAACTGAAAGCAGATGTCTCTGATCTTCTCCTGTGATGTGTGAAATACAGTGAAGAGGGAGTGTACCATCTTTTTCCTTGCCAAAGCTAATTCATGTAGCAGGAAATCATGGTCCCTTGTTATTTCTGAACAAGTTCATTGTCATGTCTGAGAGCTGGCTGTCATATGGAATCTCACCAGCTGCTAACTGTAACATATTGATTGATGAACTGATTAAAATATTTTCATCCTGTGCTATATCCAAGAATCTCAGGGGGGCTATATTAAAATCAGTTTAAGATAATAAATGACAGTAATTTTAAAACACTGAAAATATATTAAATCATTTATAATTTAAAAGCAGACAATTTAAGACCAGTTAAAACAATTTAAAATAGTTTTGACTGTAGCACATGTGTAAATTGGATAAAATCAGCTAGGCACCAAAGGCTGTAATGAAAAGCCGTGTTTTTGATGGTTTCCACAGCCACAGATCTGGTAACACAAATGGAATTTCCATTCTGCCTGGTTGTTCCATTTCCAACACAGTGACTACATGTGGTTAGGCGGAACAGTGGCAAAAAGAGAGACAGGTGAAGTGTGCATTGGGATGGATACAATGTGCATCAGGACTGACGTGATGCACACTGGGACTGAGGTGATGTGCATTGCTTCCGTTACACATCTGTCATTTTGCTGGTTCTGCTACATAGTAACATAACAGCAGCCTCTATTAGGTATGGACATTATTTAAATGCCTAGTTCTAATTCCTACAGATATAAATCCACTTACAAAAATGTTAAGATCTCCAACAAGATTTTGGCCCTTGCCTTTTCCCTGGAGATATTTTTGGAGATATATCTCTGTTAATTGGCCATTTCTGTTCTTCATCCAAGTACTTGATCCTTTATCACACTTAAAATGGGTGCTTTAAAATTTAATATCTGATCATTATGCATCTATTCATACACTTGTCAGACGTAAATAGAGATGGCCTGTCAGGAACCGAATTCACACACGCAAATATAACAGTGCAAATACACTATTTATTAGGAGCATGATACATAGTACAGGACTTCAGTGAGCGAACTGGAGGTGATTAGCAAAATCCAAAACATTAAAAGCAAAGAGTTTCCCATCCCACCTGCAAGAGACCTTGGAGTTCTGGTTAAGCCTGGCAGCACTTATCACTACATTCCTAGCTTTGTTTATCTGGTTCTCATACCTTGTTCCAAGCAAGCTGCTAATTAACTCCTACTACATGTCCCATAACTAAAATATAGAGCGCTACCCGACATGGCCTGAGGACTGTTCTTTGACGTAGCCAACTGTATGGAAGCAAATGTTCATATTGCCAAGTAAACACTCTCTTACAGCTAATTCTGTGTTTTAGTGTGAACCGGCTTTAGTGAAAGGCAGGTTGAATTAAATAATCTGAAGTCAGTAAATTTAAATTGATTTAGTCACCCCTATGGAACCAACATTCTTTCAGTGTACAGACAACAATTATATTTTAACAAGCATATTTTTGCAGATATGTACAAAATTCTACAAGCTTACAAAAGCTAATAATAAAAATGTGCTTACTGAAGTAGTATAAACAGTTCTTATGTGCATAAAATATTTCAAGGGATCAGAGCAGGGCTGCATGTGAGCCCCTTATCAGATTCAACGCTAATTCATCAATTCAGATCGTGCCCTTATCCATCCCAGATTGATGCAAACCTGACGCAATCCATATCTTAGATCTATATCATGATTTGGGAATCAGAATCGCTGCTTCTCCCAGTTACTTCTGCTGGGAAACTGAAATAGATTTCAGATTATGCCTCTGAATGAACCATGGCATTTGTGTGTCTTTCTTGAGTGATTGATCCAGAAAAGATTTCCCAGCCATTTAGTCACTAAATTTCTGAGGGAACACAGAGATACCATACTAAAGTAGACAGGACATTGAATGATTGTACAAACTATAAGGGCCTGATTCATCCTCAAACAAATGATTACTGCACTAGTGACAGTTAAAATTGAAGAAATTAATGTTTTTAAACCACACACACTTCTTTTCATCCTCTCTGAGTCCAAAGTAGACATTTAACTAGAACAGCTGAACAAGTTAAATCCTAAGTTAAAACCTAGGGAGAATGGAGGAAAAAGAATAATCTTCCAACACATGCATGAACCTAGTATCGCAGTTGCTAAACTAAACAAAGTCAGCTCCAAAGGGCAGAATGAAGTTGCAACCATAAGAAGAATATGTTCCCTTTCTATTTCTCTAAGTAAACAACAATCGCATGCACAGACTCAAGTCTGCTCAGTCTCTGCAAAGCCCTGTCGTGGACCCTAAGCTTACAAATGGGAAAACACAGACGGAATGCAGTAGCAGTTTAAGTTGAGGTAAGAACAGTGTTATATGTGCATGTAACTGAACAGAACTCATGTGGCAAGATGTTTCTGTTTCTGTCTGCTTAAGCTTGTTGTGGTTGTGTGCCTTCAAGTTGTTTCCAACTCATGATGACCCTAAGGCAAATCTATTACAGTGTTTTCTGGGGCTGAGAATGTGTGACATGCCCGAGGTCACCCAGTGGGTTTCCATGACCAAGCAGGGAATTGAACTCTGGTTTCCAAAGTCATAGTCCAGTGCTCAGACCACTACAACATGCTGGCTTCTTCACCTACTCAGAATAAAGTGAGCTATATCCAAGCCTGGAGTATTCCAAAGCAGTTGATAATATTACGGTCCTTTCCGCACAATGTCACCGTGACACTTTTGGGACAGGATGGCAGCGGTTGGCAGATTGTGGTTCTACATGACATCGTTGCTGTCCCATTGCCATCCCGCTGTGAAGCATCATATTCATGCAGTAGTTGCAAAACGGAAAAAAATCTGTTTTGTACTTCCAATTGCGCAGCACTCTCATACTTACCATTGTGTGGAAGTGCGATTGCAATGCTTCCTGTCCCAGCGCAGCAATGGCAAGTGCCTGGCTGTGCTGCAGAAGGAAGAGATGGAGTCACTTCCTTCCACAAGGAGCGAGCAGGTGTGGAGGGGAGCATTGCTGATACACTCCCTTCTGGATCTGAATTGCAGTGCGATGATGTAGAAGAGCATTGTTGTGCATGAGACCATGGCCATTTCCGCACTAGCCTGTTATAGCGCGATGATTCTACTTTCAACATCCTCTGGAATCCACTTGGCCCCTCCCAAAACTGCAAACCCAAGGATTCCAGAGGATGTTGGAAGTGGAATCATTGCACTATAACAGGCTAGTGCGGAAATGGCCCCTGTGTTGTTAAGTCTACGCTATATATTAAATATATATTAAATATGTTAAGTCTCTCTATGCTTCCAAACTGTGTCTTTGTTGCTTTTTTTGGCTGCACTTTAATGATGTACTGACTTTCTTTTTATTATTTCTTGATTTTAATTTTATGCCATATTGTTTAATTTTCCAATGTAGCAGGGTGGGTGGGTGATGCCCAGCTTGAGGACTAATCCAAACTATGGAGGATCAAAATTTAGTCTGCAGAGGCTTTGCACCCTCTCCCTTGCTCCCTTCCACAAGCCACTCCCCCTGTAGGCTGGGGCAAGAGGAATCCCCATGACTGGAGATAACTAGCAGGATTCTCCCTGTGTACAACTTTTTTTCCCAGTCAGGATGTGGTCACATTTGCCCTATATCTGCAGGCACAAACTAGGAAGACTTCACTCCTCTTCCACCTTCCTCCTATGGGCTAGATGGGGAGGGGGAAGCAAGCTGGCAACTTTTGGAATCAGGACTCACCAGGGGTTGCCTCTGCAACCCCTATGAGTTTTTGGTTTGTCCCAGTGGGTGGGAAGACCCTCAGAAAGGGGCTGTACTGTACAAGTTGGAGAGAGAGAAAGAAGAAGAGTGTTAGCCAGGATCAAGAAATTATTATATAGATACACCCATAACTCCTCACACCAATTCACTTTAGAGAGAGAGAGGAGGGGAGGTATTTTGCCAGTGTTTGCCAGGCACTATATAGATAAATAGATAGATGCAAAATGTCTTCTATTTAGAGACTGCAGGGCAACATACATTAAAATCAATATAACAAATCTAGTGTACATAATATGTACATAATATGTTATTACTAGTACATATTATATTATATATTATAATATATATACATATATTAGCAGAGTGATGTGGCAGTGTGATGCGGCAGCCAAGAAAGCCAATGTGATTCTTGGTTGCACTAATAAGAGTATGGTGTCTAGATCGAGGGAGGCAATGGTACCACTCTATTCTGCATTGGTTAGGCCTCATTTGGAATACAGTGTCCAGTGTTACTGCAGTTATCTGGCCCAAGTCCGACGTCTACAATTTCATATTATTTATGTTTAATATTTCCACGTAGCACTCCATAAGATGACCTCCATGTGTCTGAAAGGGTCATGAAAAACCAGTGTAGGCAGGCACGGCCACATGGCCTTAATTATGCATGCTAGGTCTAGGCCAGTAAACAACTATCTGTTGCACAGCCGGTAGTGCCCTCCAGACACAGTCGACCATTAAGCAAATACAAGGACTCTCAGCCCCGAACTGCTTGCTCTATACAAACACTAAGCGCTCCTCATCTGTATACTGTTCTAACAATTGGCAGTGCTGGCCAAATCTCATCAATTCTAATTTTGACCTTTCAGAGGCTTTGTCTCCACTAAAAACCCTATTGTCCTCCTCGGGAGAGGGCTAGCCTCCAGGTACAATTCTCCCTATAAAAACCACAAGTTTGAGCTCCTTGTCGGAATGCTCGTGCCTTGCATCCCAAACTGCTGCCGCTCTGTTCATCCAGCCTCCCCTCAGCCTCCATGTGCTGGGAAACCAAGAACCCAAGCCTCGATCTCTATCTTCTCCTTTACTGGACTGCAAGATCAGGTGGAGTATCACTCCAGAAACCCTCTGAAAACCCCTATCAGTTTTCCTCACTTTCTGCTTCCATAGTTCTTGGACGAGTGCAGGAGTGCATGTGTTGTTGTTTGCTTAATTAAGGAAAGTTTAATAAAATCTTTTAATTGAACAACTTGCCTAGTTCTTGTCGCAGCCCAACCCCATAAACATAGGGTTAAAGATCTTGCTACGTTACCCTGCCTCTCGTATTGCTAGCTTGTGCTCCTTGATAATTCCCCCAACTTAGTAATATTTGGAGTGCACTTAGGTGTCCCTCCCGGGACCCCCAGAAATCAGGGTAACACCAGTTCTGGGCACCGCAATTCAAGAAGGATGTTGACAAGCTGGAACATGTCCAGAGGAGGGTGACCAAAATGGTGAAGGGTCTGGAAGTCACGCCCTATGGGGAATGGCTTAGGGAGCTGGGTATGTTTAGTCTGCAGAAGAGAAGGTTAAGATGGGACAGGATAGTCATGTTTAAATATTTGAAGGGATGCCATGTAGAGGAAGGAGAGGGCTTGTGTTCTGCTGCTCCAGAGACCAGGACAAGGAATAATGGATTCAAGCTGCAGGAAAGGAGATTTCGCCTGAACCTCAGGAAGCACTTCCTGATGATCAGAATATGGAATATGCTGCCCTGGAGTGTGGTGGAGTCTCCTTCTTCGGAGGTTTCTAAGCAGAGGCTGGATGGCCATCTGTTGGGAATGCTTTGATGGGTGTTCCTACATAGAAGGGGGTTGGACTCAATGGCCTCTGGGGTCTCTTCCAACTCTACATTTCTATGATTATGTACATATGTACAAAATAGTGTATATAATAGAAATGATTTTAAAAGGCTAAAACTGTATCAACATTTAACAAGTTAAAAATACAGATCAAACTATTAAACTATTAATATTAAACTATTTATTTATTTGTCTGTTTGTTTAAAATTGTGTAACCTGTTTTTCATATACCAACCTGAGATGGTTAATATAGGGCAGGGTGATTTAAAACTACATATGCCTGAGGATCTGTGTAAAACCAACCCCGAAAGCTTCAGTGAACACCCCTGTTCTCACCGTGTGCTGGAACGACAGCAGTGTTGGATGGTGGCCCATGGCTGGTGTGCTGCAGCAGCAAACACCCCCTCCTGCATAATCTTGCAGTATATTACCCTGATTGATGGTGGAGCCCTCTATATACTGTGGAGCCCTCCATATACTATACCATATACTATTCATATATATATGAATAGGCAAGTCTCAAGTCATAGGGCTTTAAATACCATAATCTTCACCTTGAATTCAGAGCAGAAACATACTGTATATTTATGGTCCTGTCTCCTGACATCATCCAGCCTGCACCTTTCTCTAGTTTAGTGTTAAGTATCACACACAGACAGAGTCATCCTCTACCCACAGGATGCTGAAGCTAAGGATGTGGAAGATACTGTATTTTATTTATTTATTTTGATGCTATCACAAGAGAGGTGCATTTTGTGAATGAAGCAGAATGGGAACTTCTGGATCGTAATGAAAATATTTCTACTTGTCTGTTACTAAACATGCACATAGCTTTCACTAACTTTGTGCCCTTTGGATGTGCTGGAGTACAAGACCCAGAGGACACTGAGATACAGTCTTTTGGAAACTACTGTCCTTTGAAACAAATCACCTCCTTTGCCAGCTTTTGCAGGCTTTCAATATATATCTTAGGAACTTTTGTTATTATTTAGGTCAATCTTGGATAATAGAATGATAATATAGATTCCTTTGAGGTATATGAAAATAAGTCAAGATTATACTGCATTCGGTTCCCACAGAATCCATACAATTACCTTTATTTCTCCTAGTTATAGAGTGCCAGAAATATTCATAATGCTGTATGAAACAACAGTAGCTGTGCTGCCTATGAATGATGGGGTTTGTAGTCCAATATATATGGAGGCCACCTGTTTGGAGAAGCTAGTGCCTAGCAGCCACTGTGCTACATTAGCTAATTGGTACAAGGCTTCACTGATGTTATGGGCTCTGGATCACTACTCACACATCTCTTACCCTGAGGCCCTACACAGATTAATCCTGAACTCTGTACAGGAAGCTTTCATGCACCATAGAAGCCATATTGATGGCACAGTCATTTCACTGAATGAAGGAATGGTAGGTAGTTATTTTTGCTGGCTCGTGCATGTCCTTATCTCATGCACTAACAGAATCTATGGCTCTACTCTGTTGATTTAGGAGTGATGCAAAAGGAATCATCTTTGTAAGCGTCAAGGAAAAATCTGCGGACCATAACTTGGTATGCCATCTGACAACAACTAAATACACACACACGTGTGTAATTGTTGTCCGATGGTGTAGGATAATCATAAAATGCATTCAGATAAAAATTCACTTGGCTTCTCCAACATGTGTATATGTGTGTAAATGGAATACACTCATTCTCTCCATACTTCACAAACAACCAGCCGTCCTCAGTGTGTGTATAGAAACACACTAATATAAATTAATGCCTTTTAAAATCACTGTAAACTCTGTTTTCAGTAATTATAATAAGCCCTAGAGTTTTAACCATGCAATAGTAATTTTTTTAGTCTGTTTGCCATTATTGTCCTTTTGATTTTTTTTTAAAAAACTACATCTAACTTGAGCAAACAATGTTAAGTGGGGAAACAGATGTGATTAAATAGCCTGTAATTATGTCTTTAGTCATCTGTTAGCATCACAAGGCTTCTTCTGCTAGTATGACCAGAAAAGGTGACCTAACTGATTTCCCCAGCAGCTTTGCCAGAGACTGATGTAGAATAGATGGCCTTATTAAGCAATCAAAAAATAAAAAAAAATAAAAAAAATCAGCCATTACAGTGGAATAGTAATCAGCACTGTTTATACTATTCACACACTTGCCCCACAATACACAATCAGGCCCATGAATTCTGCTAATTGGGTACCTTCTGCATCCAGAGGTGCCTACTATAGGAGACAAAAGGAACTTGAAAATTAGTGTTTGCAGCAATTAGTTTCTGTCGAAAGGCTTAGCCCAGTTGACGAAAGCCCTGATTCAGACATAGATTATTTTAGCAACTGTGGCATTCAAACGTCCTGTCATTTATTCAGGGTGGAATCACAAACCTAATTTGTACTTGCTCTCTATAAAAAAGGAGTCCTTATTTTGAAACTGTGTGTTTAAATCTCCAACCAAAAGCTACTTATTTTATGCTTTCTTATTTTCCAGTACTAAATATTTCCTTTTTGTGGTTTCTCATGAAACCAGCTGTGAAGGTTGCAATAAATAAGCTTACCACCGTGGAATGAATTGTTCAAGAATAATACAGTTCAGGATGCATCTTGCCATTATTACAGTTAAAATAGTCTTTGGTATGGTCAGAGGACTTTGTATTCCCCCCCCCTTTCTCTCTCTTAGGCAAACACACACACAAATACACACATAGAGTTAAGGGCTGAAAGCATCTTGCTGAGGCCCATGAGCACCTCTGTCTCCAATGGCAGAGAATACTGATGGGAAATGTAAATAGAGAATGCATATTATCTGAGTAAACTTACACTGTATTTACAAATGGGTGTCCTTGAATGCTCAGTGGATTATGTTAAATTGGTTACAAAAGCTATTTGCCCTTTCTTTCCTTTGAATCTTTAGCATTTGTGACATAATAATCTGATAGGCAAATCTCCATGCTCTGCTTCTTGCCATTATAGACTCCCCGCTGTAGCTGCTTAAAGGGCAAATTAACAGTAGCACAATTCGAGTAACCTCTTCACCTCTAGTACAAAGCATCAGCTGCATGTTCTTGCTCAGCTAAAGCTCTCCATATGGTTGCTGCAGGACCTTAACAAAAGGATGGGGGTGGCGGGAGTGTTCAGAACCCAGAAAGAAAACTGATGAAAGAGGAGGAGAGAAGCAAAAAGTCATTAAGTCAAAGCCCAGCTCCCATTTCTGTTATTTGAAGGTTATATTGGAAAATATAGAAGGACCGTTGGCAATTTATCAACGTGTTATAATTCTCACTAGTTAATTTTTTTTGCTCCATGCAACTGTGATTAAGGATGTGACCTTCAGATGATGATTATTAATACCAAATATTGCATTATGAAACTATTAAACTGTAGGCAAATATTGGTACTTTTCAGACAATCAGAATGATAAGTGTGATAGTTTTTAGTGATACTGTACCAACATTTCCCTCAGACTGATTGCATTGCATATTGATATTAGCAAGTATCAGTATGTAGTGCAATCAGTCAGAAGAAAATGAGTGAAATGTAAACTAATGAGAGCTAATTGTCTCTTATAATAGCAAGGACACAGACTTTTATCAATTAAATTAGTCTAAGTTGAAACAGTGATCAATGTAATAATGTTGTGATATCAACCAAATTAGACGAAATAATGAAACGAAGGGTGCACACGTGTTAACACAAAGGGTAAAATGTTACTTTTGACTGGATTTTATTTTTTTGTCCCATCATGTTTTAACTGATGTAACCTTCCTTTTAGAGACAAATATAAATTAAAATAGGAAATTGCCTTACACTACCTCAGATGACTGGCCCAACTAGTTAAGTATTATTTTTTATAACTGGCTGACAGTGACTCTCCAGCATTTTCCAGTATCACCTGGAGATGCCACAGATTGAGCCTGGGAGCTTTTGCACACCAAACATCTGTACTACAACTAAGCTACAGTTCTCACCAAAAGGAGTATGTACAATCTGAGGAAAGGATGAGTTGAGAGGTCTCTTGTTCATAGAGTTACTATAAGTCAAAGTCAACTTGATAGTGTTAGGTCATTTCCACACGGGGCGAGGGAATCGCTCCACGCCACTACTTACTGGATCTTCTGGCTCCCTGGTCCAGTTCAGGCTGCTCCAGAGCAGTGCGTGGTTGTTGATCCGCTCTGCTCCAGCATCCAAAATGGTGGCTTCTGGTTGGTCGTGGGTCTCGACCAACCGCTGAAGCTCGCCAGCCTAAAGCCTGCCCTCGACAGATTGCAAGCTCGCATTGGTGTGAGCCTGCAAATCTGCACAAGGGAGCAGACTCACAGTGGTGTGCTCCATGCTTTTGAAAGACTGGAAAAATAAGGTCTTTCAAAAGCACGCTGGAGGACCACTTGGGGTCATTCCGGAGTGGACTGAGGTGCGGATCTACACTAAGTAGCTCAGACCCAGTCCGCTCCAAGGTGCAGACATCCTCCGTGGAGGACGCACTGCACCGTTTTTATTACCCCGTGTGGAAATGGCCTTAATAACAACAAACAATCTGTTCTTAGGAAGCCGAGTTTGTTGCAAACTCAAGAGTTTTGTGGGGTGATGGTAAGTGCCAGAGAACAAATAGTACTAGTGATTGATGAACAATATCCATCAAAGGTGGGGAGGGTAGCTGGAGTTTTGGTTCACCTGCTTCTTTCTGTTGTTTGATCATTTAATGAGGAGAAGTCAACCTGTGAGACAATCTTGATATATGCCACATGTACGAAATCATTTGCACAGCAGGATGCTTTGAAATGAATGTGCAGTGGCTATAACAATGGGGCATGTTGAAGGAGAATATTCTGAAATTGTGGTTGACCCTGGCTGTATAGACATATTAATATTTCTTGTATTATGTCTTGTAACTTGTATTTCGCCTAGCAGCTTTAGAAACTCAGGATAAACTCAGACGGCTAATGTAATGTTGTCCTAGAGCTGTGTTGAGAGTCAGAGTGTCGTAGTGGTTTGAGTGTTGAACTATGACTTTGAAGACCAGGGTTCAAATCCCTGCTTGGCCATGGATAGTTAGAAAGAATGGCTAAGCATAAGCTTTGCATACAGAAGATACCTGGCTCAGTTTCTGGCATGTCAAGATAAAAAAAACAAATCAGGTATTAGATGTCGTGAAAGATTTTGACTAAATATTTTGATTGGTATAAGAAGATTCCTATGCTACATGAAGTGGAGCTATATATTAATTATGGCTCTGAGAATGAACCAGTGTACTTAAGTCAGTAGATAGACACTGCAGAGATATCACTGTATTTCAGACATTTATGACCTAGTCTGATCAAGAATCCATCAGTCTAAAATATATTGCATACTGTCTGTTATCATCATGCATACTGTGATTCTGTTTTTGAAGACTTCTACAAAAATTAGTTTAAGAGATAATGATTTGCTGCAAGTTAATATTATACTTCTAAAAGGTTATGGTTTAAACCCAGCTGGATTCTGTCACAGACATGGACTGTATGATTAGAAGAACCAAAACAAACACAGATTGAAAATGTCACTAACCTTTATTGGGTCCTGAGGATCTCTGTGCCTGCATAACAAGAGTCTTTTTGGTTTCAAGCAGGATGAGGGAAAGTGAAAATACAGTACAGATCTTGGTTATTTATATATTTAAACAAATACTCCTAGCTCTTGCTTCCCTTTGTCAATCTCCTAGTTTTCAGGGGTTCAGCTATGAAATGTGTGGATAGGATCACATCCCCATATGAACCATGGAACCAACATTTGTCTAGATTTTTCCCCCTCCAAATTATGCCTAGAGCAAAGGATGACATTTTAAGCTTGATTGTGACTGTGAATGTCTAGTGTAGTCAATTATCAGCTCAGAATACCCAGAGACAGAAGAGGCTTAAGAAAGCTAATTTTTCTTTTTTAAAAGAAAAATTAAGTGTTTAATATTTTGTGAGTTCAATGATACTACAGTTCAGTCATTGCAAATTTGAGCCACGCATAGAGAAAAATAGGAAAAAGAGAAAAATGAGGGTGGAAATATTCTCTTCCTCTTGGTACAAAGCTAAAAATGGCTGAAATGTAATGAAAATTTATTAATTGATTTATGAATCTTTTGCAGTCAAGACATGTTTGATCTAGCGGTATCATTTGTGGGAAGAATATATAGGATTGTTGTTGTTATTTGCCATCAAGTCAGTTTCAGCTTAAGGTGACTGTTCCAATGAGAAGCTTTCAAGAGCCCCAGGCACTAACAGAATGTTCAGGACTTGCAGACTCAGGGCACTGGCTTTCTTAATTGACTCAGTCCCACTGTGATGTGGTCTTTCTCTTTTCCTAGTGCCTTCAACTGCCTAATGCCTTCAGCTTCTCTGAACATTATTGTCTTTTCCAATGTATCATGTTATATGATAACCTCAGTTTAGTTTTATCTTCTGGTGAGAGTTCAGTTTGGTGTGCTCTTAGTATAGCAGCTGCTTCACTTACTGGGCAAAGAGGGTTGCAGCTTAGGGTGGGCCATGCTGCTGCAGTGCATCTAACCATGCCGGACCTGATGTCTCCTTCCCAGGAGGCTGTGCAGCTCTGCACAGTCTGCTGGGAAAGAAGGGTCAGGCAGCCAATGAATTCAAACCTGCTGTTTGAATTCATTGGCTAGCAGAAGACAGCCACCTGACCTGAGCACCTGGATGGAAGTTTCCACTCAGGTCGGGTGATGGAGTATATATTACCCCGAGCTCCTGACTCACAGCCAGTTTTTCTTCAGCTGTCTCTCACCCACCCTCCCAGGCTACAGGCATTCAGCATTTGCCTCTTGTCAGTGATGGACTGCATAGAATGGGATGCTGGGGCACTGTGGTCACAGGCAGGCTGCCCTTGCATGTGTAAGGGGGGCTCCATGTACTTGTTTTTTGTCACAGCTTGTTGGTTGGTGGTAGCATGGGTCCTGAATATGGGATTTTGGTTCCTGGTATTCCAAGCACTATTGTGGTTTGGGAGCCCCTCCCCTGGGGGGAAGTGAGAGGTGTGGAGAGGTGGTGGTTGTACACAGTGCTGGAGGAACATGATTCTCCTGCACTCTCTGGAAGCAGGGGAGGGCACTGGGGCAAACCCTTGGGGGGTGTCTCTCTTGTTTTCCCAGAGGTTCTGGCAGTGGGCTGGAAGGTTGGGCTCATTGATCAACAGGTGGGTTGGTCAATGCCTGTATCTGAACCCATGCAGATGCCAACCCTATTGACAACTGTAGCCAATAAAGTCGTGGCTCTATTTTCCCACTTTTGAGTCTGAGTGTGTTATTGGCAGCATTCATCACCCCTGACCATG
Source organism: Ctenosaura bakeri (assembly GCA_948474755.1). Classification (NCBI taxonomy): domain Eukaryota; kingdom Metazoa; phylum Chordata; class Lepidosauria; order Squamata; family Iguanidae; genus Ctenosaura; species Ctenosaura bakeri. The sequence goes on from CAOLHI010003803.1 coordinate 82,686, forward strand.
CAACCATAGATTTCTCCTCCAGTGCCACATTTCAAATGTGTTCATTTTCTTCCTGTCATCTTATTTCATTGCTCAGTTTTCACAACCATACATAGAAATCAGAAACACTATATATGGTGGATGTTTCTGTGTTTGGTATTCTACGATATATCTTTATACTTGAGAATCTTACCTAGTTCCTTCATAGCTGCCCTTCCAACTCCTAGGCATCTGATTCTTTGACTACAGTCTCCAGTTTAATTTAAGACAGAGCCATATTTCAGTGTCTTCATTATCCACTTTTAAGTTGTGTAAATTATCTGTGTTCATTATTTTTATCATTGTTCTTAATATTTAACTGTAAGCCTGCTTTTGCATTTTCTTCTTAAGTTTTCATCAGTAGTCCTTCCAAGTCTTTGCTATTTTCTGCTAGTAATATGGTACCGTCTCCATGTTGTAAATTGTTTCTTCTCCCTAATTTCATACATCGTTTTTCTAAATTTAATCCTGCTTTTCATATTATATAATCAGCATATAAACTGAACAGAATGCAGCCTTGTCTTGCCAACTGGAAACAAGTCTGTTTCTCCATATTCTTTCGTGACAGTGTCTTCCTGTTATACATCAGGACGATTAAATCTTGTGGCAGACCCGTTTCTTTGAGAGCAATCCATAGTTTTTCATGATACACAATCAAAGGCTTTGCTATAATTTATAAAGTACAGGTTGATTATCTTCTGAAATTCTTCTGAGATTCTTTACAAAGAAGCAATATAGGATTACCTCTTTTGTCAGTACTGATGTCATTGTTAATCAGTTGTTAATATCTTAGGAGTGGAAAGGGCATACTAGGAGATGTCACAGGGGACAGAGATTAATGTTTCATAAGCTAGTGATCTCCATTACAGGGATGTGCACAACTATAAGACCTTGGCTAGATTCTTTTGTTGATTCTGACTAAACTATACCCATTGGATCAGTTGGATTTACCTATGTGTTGACTTACCATTTGAGTCAACAAAACTAACCAATAAGATTCCAGGTAATATTTGTGAATTTCCTCCTTTCTTTTCCTTTTTTGTGTTCCTTCCCCCTGCACAAGTGAGTGTATTTCGTGTGCATTTTTCAAGTTGTACAGCAGGGTGGGCAAAAGGCATTCCATGGACCGGACTGTACATGGGTTTCAATAGCCTTTTCCTCCTCATATTCTTCAATGTGTTGATTTTTTTTTTATTTATTTTTTTGCAAAAAGATGACAGATGATGTTTTGATGCTCCTAAAAAAACTTCCAGAAGTGGTAATTTGGAGTTTGCTGAGGATATCCCCAGGACCAAAAAAGTCTCCCCATTTTGATCACTTATGTTTTTTTTTTTCTTTTTAACAGCTCCTACCCAGCTTTTAGTCCTGATGCTCTCTGTGGTGGGTGCTGGAAGTCACAATTTGTCCTCTAGCCTTCCCAAACGGACTCAAATGTGGTGAAAACATTTTCCTTCTTGACAACCTTCCCCATCTTTTAGTAATATTTTGCTCACATAGAAATGTGTGTGTGTGAATGTGTGTGTTTCTATGCACATTTCTAAAAGCACACCTTTTTATTCCAGTCTGATGCATCCACAGCTGTCTATCCAGGCAAAGATGCTGCACCCTTTGGATAGGTCAGGAACTGCAGAGACAAAGCCATCAAACCTTAGACTGAGATCTGATTTCTCACACATCCCTAACCTCAAATTAAATCTTGATTCAAAGTGCCAGTTTGCACATTTAGAAAGTGAAAAAAAGTGCTGTCTTCCTGGGCAATTTTTCTTTTATCATGCAGCAGGGAGACTGATGGAATGACATCCCGAAATATCATAATCTTCCTATATGTGGAAAAGTGGCATATTTGATGGCAGCTTCTTGTTGTTCTTACTGCTGTAGACCAGAATTCTAGATGAGCAGTTATGTTACATAATGTTATGTATACTTAGTTATGTAGCATGAGCCAGTGTGGTGTAGTTGTTTGAGCATTGGACTATAACTCTGGAGGTCAGGTTCAAATCCTTGTTCGGCCATGGAAACCCACTGAGTGACTTTGGGCAAGTCATACTCTCTCAGCCTCAGAGGAAGGCAAAGGCAAATTCCCTCTGAACATATCTTGCTAAGAAAACCATGTGATAGGTTTGCCTTAGAGTCACTATAAGTCAAACGTGACTTGAAGGCACACAACAGCAAGAACAACTACTACAGCTATAGCAACATAACCAACCCCTTTACTGAATTGCAAAGATGCCTTATTGGACACTGGCAGGAGTGCGCAATGCTCATTGGAACTGATGTACATTGGTGTGCAAGGCACATCACTATGCAATGTTCAGTTGGGCACTCATGTGCACTGATGCTCATTATGCACTAATGCACATCGGGCACTTTGCCAGCTCCACTAAGTGGCAATGCAACAGCAGCCCTCTACTGGATACAGATGTTATGTGACTGCACAATTCTAATTCCTGCAGATGTAAGTCCACTTATGAAGATGTAAAGCCTCAGCAGGATTCTGGACATAATTCTTAGCAGAATCTTCTAAAGCAGTTCACAGTTTTTAACTGTGGAATAAAACAAACAAAAATAATTTCATCTTATAATGGATAAAAAGGAAACTAGCTAGGAAAAAAATTCTTTTCCTCCTATGCCATTTCCGCACTAGACTGTTATGGCGCTCTTATTCCACTTTCAACATCTTATGGAATCCTGAGGTGTGCAGTCTAGGGAGAGGCCGGCCATAGGATTCCATAGGATGTTGAAAGTGGAATAATAGTGCTATAACAGTCTAGTGCGGAAATGGCCATAGTAGGTGTCAAGATTTTTTTTTATTTTTTATTTTATTTTTCATTTTTGATGTGGAAGAATGTTTAAACATAAGTTTCCTTACTTATATTCAGAATTGCTTTCCCTCTGATCTGGCCCTACCATTAGAGAGAAGGAGGAAAATGACTTGAGCTGACCCTGGTATGCAACACCCTTACCAGTGAGTGATGAGAAGTGGCCCAACACGTCTGTGACTTTGACAAAGACATTTCAGAGCAGAACTCAACCCTACTTAGGAATGGATTATCTTCCAAATGGGACTCAATACAGTACTGTTTTGTATGCTTTCACTATCTGTTTTGTGTGTTTGTGTTTTGTTATTTTTAGAGGCCTAAATACCTTGAAGGCACCAGATTCCATCTGATCTTGGAAGATAAGCAGGGTCAGCTCTGTTTGGTATTTGGATAGGAAACATCCAAGGAATACCAGATGTTGTAGACTGTATTCAGAGGAAGATAAAGATAAACCACATCTGAATATCCCTTTTCTATGAAAATCCCATGAAATTCATGGAATTGCCATAAGTTGACAAGTGACTTGAAGCAGACGTACACACAAATGTGACTTCAAGTTAACTCTGACTTATAGCAACCCTGTCAAGTTCTTGGCAAGATTTATTCAGAGAAGGTTTGTTATTGCTTTCTTCTTAGACTGGGAGAGTGTGACTTGCCCAAGATCATCCAGAGGATTTTTGTGACTGAGTAGGGATTTGAATCCTGGTCTTCTGAAATCCTAGTCCAATACTCATGCCCCTAGTTCATACTGGCTGTCCTCTTTTTGTGTACTTTAATATACAGATATTTGTATATTGTACCACAAAATTCTGAGTCATGAATATTGAAGTATGATTGTATGGATTTAGTAAGTCTATTGTTTAACAAAATGTGAGTTGAATGAAAAATTTCCCTACCGCTACCCCAGTCACCTCTTCCTTCACAATTTAAGCTATGGAAGAAATTCTGTTGTGCAAACTTCTTTCTTTCTCAATAATTGAGATGTTCTAGGACAACACCTCCAATTTTAGTGCCAGGCTAAACAGAATATTAACATGGAGGATTTTAAAAAATGTACAGTTGACTCTCCATATCTGTGGGTTTCACTTTTACAGATTTGATTATTTGTGAATTTCTTCAACCCCCGACCCCCTCAGCTGCTTCTTTTCTGGAGGAACCTTCCCTCTTGGTAGCTGCGATCAGTCCATGCAGTCTTTTACAAACCACCTCTGGTCCTGCTCTTTCTTCACCAGATAAGGAGAGCTCACAGCTCAGGAGAGCTCACAGCTCAGGAGAGCTCACTGTTCAGCACCACAAGTCCTCTCCCAATGCCCCCCACACTTAAGGAAGGAGATGGGAGAGCAAGAGGAAAATATGGGCCATGATGATGACCCACTACATTTCCCTCTCCTTTCCCTAACTTGGTTTGGACCGAGGCCATTCAGCACTCTCCTGTTATAGCGCTATGATTCCACTTTCCACATCCTATGGAATCCTGGGGTTTGTAGTTTCAGGAGGGGCCATCCACAGGCGAGTGTGGAAATGGCCCATGTCTCAGCCATCTTCCCCCAGACACACATTTTGGTATTTGCGATTTTTCACTTTTGTGAGGGTCCTGCGCCCCTAAACCTAGCGAATGTGGAGGGACAACTGTAAATCTCTTCTTCTGGAAGTGATAGGCAAGGAGTCAAAGCAGGGGGACATTTATCTCTGTTTTCTTATACTGCATTCCCAAGGAAAATTGCTCCTATGAAGCTAGTGTTTACCAGCCAACCAATACCAGCCTCAGAAAATAGATTTTCCCTAGGAAGCCACCAGTGGAAGGAAGGGTTAATTCTACTTCTTTTCTGACCCCACTAATTATTATCCCCTGAAGCTGAAGAAATTAACATTTTAAAATCCCCTTTACACTTGTATCTAGTTTGCCCTCAGCTTCCATTGAATGAAAAAGCACTGTACAGTGGCTGGAATCTTCCTTCATAGAGTATATTACATAAATTTACATTTGCTTAGGTACATAGCAGAGGTGCTAAAAAAACCTGTTAATGAATTATGAAGGTACATAATGAGATACTGGTGAGAATATCCCAATCTTCACTGGTACTTCCTAGCTGGTGTCTCAATGCACAACTAGACTGATGCACTACAGGACCAATGGGCATCAGTCACTTTGATGGCTCCTCTATGTAGTAATATAGCAGTAGCCCTTTACTGGATACAGATATTACAGAACTGGTCAGTTCTAATTCCTGCAGGGATAAGTCGAATTGTGAAGATGTTAAGTCCTCAACAGGATTGTGGACATTGTCTTTATAATAGCTGATTTATTTATCACTAGGGAAACAGTCATGGATGGAAACAAGCATTCTTGTAAGCCAGAAGATCCTCCAGAGAACAATGCAGGAAGCCCCCAGAGCTATGACTTTAGCTTCATATAGCTCCATCCAGAAACTGTGTACTTCTGTTGATGGGTACTGCAAGACAAAACACAGAGAGATCCTCTGCTACCAAGAGACCATCTCCTAAGTATTATGTGCCACTGGTAATTAACTGGAAATATAGCAAACAAATCAATAATCACAAGCAATATTAACAGCAAATTATAATGGATTTAGATTTTGTCATTGACTAGATCAGAGTGGGCAACTGAACTGGTACCAGGGGCCAGTTTTTACCATCATGCATTCCTAGCATCCCCCCCCCTTTTTTTTTCTGGAATTGTTTTCAGTGTTGCCTGATTTTTGGTTAGTTTGGGATGGGAAGAACTGGGGTTCATGAGAGCAAGGGAAGCAAATGTTCTGTATTTGGGGGTGGTTTAGCACAATTTGGAGGATATTAGGAAATGAAAAGTAACCTGAAAACATTTAAGAGAGGGTTTAAAGGTATTCTGGAGGCTTTGGGGTTCCAAAAATGATGTTGGGAGTTGTTCTCTTGCCACCCCTGGATAAGATCTATTGAAATCCATAGAACAAATCCTAAGTAATGTAAATCCCATTGATTCAGTCGTGTATGTGTGACTGAAGCACTAGTCACTCATCATGGGAATATGTTGCAGCAATGCACTAAGAAAGGAGAGTTCGAGCTCTGCTCTTTCTCTCTCAAGTTTTGTTCCTCCCCTCAGAGAGGAGTATGAGTCTGATTAGGAGATGCTCACATGGCCCTTGTTCCTAGGCACTCGCCACATGATTGGAGACCCAGATTTCTGGCTGTAATCTTATATCACCACAACATAGCATAAATATCAGCTTGATGGAGTTACTCTTGGCTAGCACTGTGCAACCCCCATCAAGGACAGATTATTGTTCAAGAATGGGTCCCACTGTACAGTATGCAAGGCTCAGTGACAGGCACAGAATCATAGACGTGTAGAGTTGGAAGAGACCACAGCAACCATCCAGTCCAACACTCTGCCATGCAGGAACCCACATCAAAGCACTCCTGACAGATGGCCATTTAGTCTCTGCTTAAAAACCTCCAAAGAAGGAGACTCCACCACACTCCAAGGCAGCATATTCCACTGCCAGACAGCTCTGACTGCCAGGAAGTTCTTCCTGAGGTTCAGGTGGAATCTCCTTTCCTGCAACTTGAATCCATTGTCCTAGTCTCTGGAGCAGTGGAAAGCAAGCCTGCTCCATCTTCGACAAAACATCCCTTCAAATATTTAAACATGGCTATCATGTCCCCTCTTAACCTTCTCTTCTGCAGACTAAACATACCCAGCTCCTTAAGCCATTCCTCATAGGACATGGCTTCCAGACCCTTCACCATTTTGGTTGCCCTCCTCTGGACACGCTCCAACTTGTCGATATCCTTCTTGAAATGAGGTGCCCAGAACTGGACACAGTATTCCAAATGAGGTCTAACCAAAACAGAATAGAGTGGTACGATTATGTCCCTTGATCTAGACACCATACTCCTATTGATGCAGTCAAGAATCATATTGACTTTCTTGGCTGCCGCATCACACTGCTGACCCACGTTCAACTTGTGGTCCAACAATACTCCTAGATCCCTTTCACACGTACTGTGTCCCCCATCCTATATTTGTGCATTCCATTTTTTCCTGCCTAATTGTAGGACCTTACATTTCTCTCTGTTGAAATTCATGTTGCTAGTTTTGGCCCAGTACTCCAATCTGTCAAGGTCATTTTGAATTCTGATCCTGTCTTCTGGCATATTAGCATTCCCTCCCAATCTGGTGTCATCTGCAAATTTGATTGGCATGCTCTCTATTCCCTCATCCAAGTCACTGACGAAGATGTTGAACAGCACAGGGCCCAAGACAGAACCCTGTGAGGCCCCAAATGTACCCCTTTGCACATCTGCCTGCACAATGGTTCTGCATGCACAATAGCACTCTGCCATGCTCAACTGAATCTGGCCAACGCACAGTGTTGAAGTAACTGCTCCACATATGTTGTGCAACACACACCTGTGTATGTCACTAACTAAGTTTGCAAGACCCAAGCAGGGCTGTTGATAATAGGGGGACTCAGAGGTCTCTAATTGATAGGGTCACCATAAACTGAAGTCAACTTGATGTCTAGAAATAACAGTAATGTCACTAACAGGATGGCAGCCTACATACAAAAGGAGTGATGGGGTGGGGTCAGGGTCAATGTGGTCCTCTCTTCATAGAATCATAGAAATGTAGAGTTGGAAGAGACCACACAGGCCATCCAGTCCAACCCCCTGCTATGCAGGAACACCCTCAAAGCACTCCTGACAGATGGCCATCTAGCCTCTGCTTAAAAACCTCCAAAGAAGGAGGATCCACTGCACTCCGAGGCAGCATATTCCACTGCCGGAACAGCCCTGACTGTCAGGAAGTTCTTCCTGAGGTTCAGGTGGAATCTCCTTTCCTGCAGCTTGAATCCATTGCTCCTTGTCCTGGTCTCTGGAGCAGCAGAAAACAAGCCCTCTCCTTCCTCTGCATGGCATCCCTTCAGGTATTTAAACATGGCTGTCATGTCCCCTCTTAACCTTCTCTTCTACAGACTAAACATACCCAGCTCTCTAAGTTTATCCTCATAGGGTATGGCTTCTAGGCTTCCAGGCCTCTCACCATTTTGGTCGCCCTCCTCTGGACTTGCTCCAGCTTGGCCATGTCCTTCTTGAATTGGGGTGCCGAGAACTGAACACAGTATTCAAGATGAGGTCTAACCAAAGCAGAGTAGAGTGGTACCAGTACCTCCCTCAATCTAGACACCATACTCCTATTGATGCAGCCGACAATTGCATTGGCTTTCTTGGCTGCCACATCACACTGCTGACTCATGTTCAGCTTGTGGTCTATGAAGACTCCTAGATCCCTTTCATACATACTGCTATCCAGCCACGTGTCCCCCACCCTATATTTCCGTATTCCATTTTTTCTACCTAAGTGCAGGACCTTACACTTCTTTCTGTTGAATTTCATCTTTGGCCCAGCTCTCCAATCTATCCAGGTCATTTTGAATTTTGATCCTGTCCTCTGGCGTATTAGCAACTCCTCCCAATTTGCAAATTTGATGAGCATGACCTCTATTCCTTCATCCAAGTCATTGATAAAAATATTGAACAGCACTGGGCCCAGGACAGAACCCTGTGGCACCCCGCTAGTCACTTCTCTCCAGGATGAAAAGCAGCCATTCATGATCACCCTTTGGGTTCAGTCGGTCAACCAATTACAAATCCAACTAACAGTAGCCGTGTCCAGCCCGCATTTTACCAGCTTCATTGCAAGAATGTCATGGGGAACTTTGTCAATGGCCTTACTGAAATCAAGATGTGCTACATCCACAGCATTCCCTTCATCTATCAAGCTAGTAACTCTATCATAAAAAGAGATAAGATTAGTCTGGCATGACTTACTTTTGAGTAATCCATGTTGACTTCTCATGATTACCGTGTACTGATTCACATGCTGATTTAATGACAACTGAATAAGGATTAAGTTCACACCTGATCCAAAACTATTTCTCTGTCCCGAGGCCTCTTTAGAAGTGACATCAAATATGCTGGTAATATTTGGGGTAGGTGGGCTTGGGGTTATGACCTGTTTGTCACTTCCGTTGGCATCCCCAAAACACTCTTTCCCCTTCATGGTCTTATGCAATTGAGTAGGCTGACTTTGTTGGTATTTTCTGCTAAACATGTTCTGCTTCATTGCTTGTCTTTATAATGGAAGAACTTCACTAACATTTGGTGATGAAAGGGCAATAAAGTAGTCAGGGGAACTAAATTAGTTTTGAGTGGGCTCACAAGGGGTTCTGTTCAAGCTCAATTGCTGCTGCTACAGTATCTTCACAAAAATAGCACAATCAAGCTGCAGAGCAAAATTTGTTTGCAGACATTATTCTGCAAATCATTGTAAAGGGATGAATACATTTCGGAGAACTGTAATCTGCTGATGGACAAATTTAAATATGGAAGCAGGAGGCAAAAGTGACCAATAAACAATTTCTTATTAATCTGCTAGTTGCTCATAATATCACAGGCTCAAAGCGGGTATGGTGTGGTCTGTTTTTTTTTTTTAACTGAGGTTTGCTCCATCACAATTGTTGTTGGTGTTGTTGTTCTTGTGTTGCCTTCAGGTCATTTCTGATTTTTGGTGACCCTCAGGCGAAACTACATGGGGTTTTCTTAGCAAGATTTGTTCAGAGGAAGTTTGCCTTTTTCCTGCTCTGAGGATGAAGAGTACGATTTGCCCACAGTCACCCAGTGGGGTTCCATGGCTGAGCAGGGATTCGAACCCTGGTCTTCAGAGTCGTAGTGCAGCGCTCAAACCACTACACCACACTGGCTCTTCAGCTTTTCTCTGACTCTGTTATAGGCAAGCCTCTTTTCCTCCTGTTGTTCTGCCCTTCACAGCATTCCTTGACCTCTGACTGGCTGGCTCTAAAAAGGCTTACCAAGCTTCTCTCATTATACTTAAAAAAACAACAACAACAAAAGAAGGGACAGACAAGTATAAGTATGCTTGAGAAGTATGCGCCAACAGCTCACTACAACCAGGGTTCAAATTTCTCCCACCTCTTTTCTGATGAGACTTTTCTCCTTGTTGGATTCCAGTGTAAATGAGGAAAATAGTCCTCAAACTCAGTTGTGACGGCAGCAGCAGAAGAGAAAGAGAGGCTGGAGTGGAGTAGGGCAACTTGTGGCTCTCTGAGTGTTACTTATTATTATTTATTTAATTTATGTTGTTGTGTGCCTTCAAGTGGTTTCTGACTTACGGCAACCCTAAAGTGAACCTATCTTGAAGTTTTCTGGGGATGAGGGTGTGTGACACACCCTAGGTTATCCAGTGGGTTTCCACGGCTCAGCAGGGAATCAAACCCTGGTTTCCAGGGTCTTGGTCCAGTGCTCAAACCACTACACCATGCTGGGTTGCATTTAATTTATATCCCACTTTCTATCCCAACATAGGACCCAAGGTGGCTTACAACACATTGAAACAAATTACACCTAATAGATTAAATTACACCTAACACCTTAAATTTACAGAAGTTTAAGAAAACAATTGAACAATTCCATGAAAAGCATGAAGTTGAACCGGTTTAAAACACATGTAAAACATCATTAAAAAAAAATCAAAGTACAATGTGCCCAATTAAAAGACCCTTTGGTGATATGAGTTAAGAGTCAAAGGACTACTTAAACCAAATGAAAAAGTCTTTGCCTGCCAGTAGAAATGAGAAGAGAGGGGGATGGCTGAATCTCCCAGGGAGGAGAGTTCCACAGCTCAAAATGAGCCACTGAAAAAACTTTTTCCTGTATTCTCATCAAATGTACCTGTAATAGTGGCAGGGCTGAGAGAAATTTGGGGACACTCATATTGGCAAATACAGTCTTTCAGATAGTCTGTGTAGGACTTTTAAGGTTATAACCAGCACTTTCTGACCAGAAAAAGACCTGTAGCTAATGAAGCAATTTCAACAAGGGTGTTATATATTCCCTGTAACTACCCCAGTCAACAGCCTGACCACAGTATTGGGATATAATGAAGTTTCTGAACAGTTTCCAAAGGCAATCCCACATAGAGTGCATTACATAATCCAAACAAGAAGCAACCAAAGTGTGTCTCACAGTAGCCAGATCTGACATCTCCAGGAACAAGTGTAGCTGGCACACTGGATTTAGGTATGCAACTACATTCCTGGTCACTGCTGGAACTTGGGCATCTGTACTTAGATCTGACTCTACACTCAAGTTGTAAATCTGAGATGTCAGGGAAGTGTAACCCTTTCCTCTGTTCCCTGGCCTGTCTTCTGACAGTCCAGGAACACCTATATATTGTCTGTATTAAACTTCAATGTGTGCACCTTCATGTCTTCTATTACTGAGAGTAGGCACTTGTTTAGTATTAAAACAGATTCCTTGGAGTTATGTGGAAAGGATAGGTAGAGTTGGGTATCATCTTCTGGCAACCTTCACCAGTGGTTATGCCAGCTAGGTTTCATGGGAAAGAAAGGAATGAAAATGGCAAATACAGAGATGTTTCAGTTTCCCTTTCCCCTATGCCCTTTCCTTGGAAAATTACACCACCCACAGAGGCTGGAAATGTTACTTTTTTGGACGATAGTGCTCAGGATCCAACCAGCATGGCCACTGTCTGTGCTGGCTAGGAGACTGTGGGAGCTGTAGCCCAAACTGTGCCCATTTACTGCTTAATCAGTTATTTGGGAAAATATGTTCATCATTATGTGAAACCAAAGATTCTAAGTTTTAATCTTCCCCACTATTTTAAAGTATATCTCAAAATCTAGCAAAAGGTAAGCAGTTTTAAACACCATTGATTTCAATGGGCATTGCATTAATATGTGTTCCACAGTCCCATTAATAGCAGAGAGGCATAGGCCATAGGCAGACATGGGGCATCTGTGACATATGTGTGCGGAAGTGTGGTTTATGTGCATATATGTTTCTTTCTGGTTGGAACACAGGGAGCTGTTCTGCACTCCTTTGTGCCCTATTCAATACCTCCCTCTCAGCTGCTATCAGGCTCTCTGAGGGGCTACTGTGGCTGTTGCTTGCTGGTGTTGAGGGGAGGGAGAGACAATGAAGAAACAGCTGGTCTGGGCTCCAGGGGGAAAAGAAAAAAATACCATTTGTAACTGCATCCTCATTTCTTTCCCGCTCTGAGTCAGGATAAGCTGCTTTTTACTTGTTTGAATTGCTAGTGGCTAGTTCCCTTAAAATTCAGAGTAAACCCAGGAATGGAGTCACCATTCCACTGACATGGAAGTTACCAGCTGCCACTGAATTGCTAATCATTTATTTTCTGTGTGGAAGAGAGAACTGAAGCTGACTTCCTCACCCAATGTTGTAATGTCATGTGTCTCAGCTGTTCTAGTGATGTCCTAGTTTTTTCCATGTCTGCAAAGCACATTCAACTGTGTTTTCATAGGCATTGTTAAGAAATATGGTTCCACTTGCCTGCATACAAGTGCCTCACCAGGTTGTATACTAAGCACCTACATATTGGATTTGTCGTTGTTCAACCCTGCGTGCAGAGGAAAATACTGATAATCCCAAGGGTAAAAGAGTCAGAGACCACAGATAAGGTCCTTGAAAGCAGTAGTTTCTTTTATTAAAGAAGAATTAAAAGTGCATTTTAATAGCACCTCAGGAAAATTAGAATTGTACATTGAAGAGATATCTAACATAAAGAAGGTTAAAGGACAGGACATATTCAAAAACTAATGGTATGGCTGGAGACAGCAAAATGCATAGGAAATGCTGTGTGTGAGGGAGAAAATGTGAGCAAGCGAGAGAGAGGGAGCCTTTACTGAGAAGAGTTAAGGGTCTGTATCAAACAGCATTATTGTACTAGCACAAGTCCTGTTGAGGTAGGAGTTGGCAACATCCAATACAGTTTTTGAGAGGCAATTGGTCCCACAAACTGTAGTGCTGGTTAGTTGCCCAAGTGCTTATGTAGTAGTGTGATCCAGGACAATTGTCCTAACAGGAACTTTCACTTTGTTAGTGTTATATTGGATTTCACTCAATGATCTCTATCTATTTTAAGGGATTAGATCTTTTGTGAGGAGAAGGTATACGAAATGAGCATATGACGATGTAATTAAAACTATTAAAAATAACACGTGGTACAGTAAACTTGCCTCCAGTTTCAGATTGTTACAGATAATATATCTATTAAACAAAAGGACAGAGAAAATCTAATCAAAGCAGAATGTATTCGTCTATAAATTTAGGATATAGGTTTAGGAGCTGAATAGTAAACATGCTTTGCTAAGAGTTTTGCATGTGTGTTTCATAGGGAGCTAGGGGGTTACAGTGCTTTCCGTAGAAGGAGAGGGTGTTATCACTGGAGGCTTTTGTTTTTGGAAACAGATCTCTTAAGAGGAAGAGAGAGGTCCTGTGTCTGTACTTCACCACTGCTTGGTTAGAGATAGCTGCTGTGTTTTTACTATTCGTTCTTCTTGAAAGTAACCTGCAAGCTCAGTTTAGTAGCAACATCACCACAATATATTGGGCTATAGAATCTAAGCTCTTCCCAATGAATCTGAAGCTGACCATATGTGAAACGGAAGAAATCTAACCTATTTGGTTCCACAACATAAACTGTTTTGTTATGCTGAAAGTAGGAGGACATCTAGGTTTTAAATACACAATTTTTTAGTGATAGACTTGGGATCATTTACAAACATTTTTAGGACAACCCATACAAGTGGGGGAATCCTTGCTGGGGTTTTTATTTGCAGTCCTCTTTCTATCTTGCTTTCTTCTACATAAACCCAGTTAAGCATTTGGATTAAAGCCTGCTTGGTGATGAAACCACTGGCATGGGACTGGTTTGAAGCACAGTACTTCAGTTAAATTGCTTTACAGATTGCAACCGCCATTTCAGGCTGCAAGTGATATCTGGAACTCATAACAAATATTCCTGCTTTCACTTTTCATAATGACAAAGGGGTCTATTTTACTAAAATAGAATGAGTTCTAATCTATTCTGAACTGGTTTTGCTGGTCTCTTAAGTATAGCTATAAAATACTGCACGCAAACTCTATAGAAAATGTACTTCTTTGTAATGAAGTGTCTGTTTAAGTCGGTGTTGGTAGCTGTCAGTTGGCACACTGGAGAATTAAAACTGGAATCATAGCTCTCCTGGTTTACTCTTTTAGAGTGTAAGAGTAAGAATTAATGAAGGATGCACTCTTATTGGCAGAACTCGGAACTGTGCTTGGCAAACAAATGTTTATGGTGACAGCAAAAGTGTCAACAACAAGGTCTCTGTGCAAAGAATTTGTAAATCAGTGAATCAGTGGGTGAGATTTTGTGCTCCCCCTCCACACCCATTAGCCCAGTTCCATGTGCGTGAGCCTTGGGCAAATTGTATTTGTTGTATGTTTAACAAGGCAATTAATGAGTCATCTTTTCCTCAAGAGTCTGCTGAGTTGCATGTTCAACAGGGAGTTGTGAAGTTGTATATAGTGCAAATTATTGCCCAACCCACCCTTGTGGTCAGAGACATTGAACAACCAAGCTAGCCTCTGCTGTGAGTTGTGTAGTGATGGCCTCCTCCTCCAGCAACATTTGTATGCAAGTGCAGTAGGTCCATGGGGCTGCCTGCCATTGTTTGTTGCCTTTGTCATTGCTGTCACTCTTATTACCCATGCAGAGAGGTCTTGGATACCTCCTGTCTGGGACTGTAAGACTGTCAAACTGATGATGGATCAGTCCATTTGATGAGTGGTTTGGCCCTAATGGATCATGGCTAAAGTTACCCTCCCCTGAGCTATGATATCTAAATGAGATTTCTTTTTTCAGAGTTGACTGATTGTTGTGTTCCAGGTGCTGAGGACAGGCAGCAGCAGAGGGCCATTGCCATTAAAGACTGTTGGTAAGCATCCCAGAGATCTCTGGCTGGGCATGATTGTAAACAGAATGTTTCACTAGACAGGTCTTTGTTCTGAACGAACAAGGCAGCCCCATGGACCCACTGTACTTGCACACAGTTGCAATCGTTATTTCCAGGTTTGTTGCAGTTCCTGTGTAGTTTTCTGCCTTTGTATTTTGCTTTCAGAAGGATATTTGTTTGTTTATTTATCCATGGAAACACCAACAGAGACCTCTCTGGCATTTTAAAGATTAAGACAAATGTATTTTCATATAAGCTATTGTTAGTGAGAGGCCGCTTTCTAAAAAGGTCTCTTTGTCTTGTTCTTTAATCTTAACGTTTGGGTGTGCATATGCTGAGATATGTAATTCTGATGGGAAGAATTCTGTATACAAAGATCTTTCCCAGAGAGGGAAGTTAACTGAAAATAGAAGAGATATAATGAGGATCTAGCTTTAAGAATTTTAAAAGTATTTTACAAGGAGCTTCTTGAGTTACCCATAGAGTTCCAAATGCCTTTCAAATGTATCCCTTTCTTTTCTTAAGTGAAATCTGGGATGCTTTTTGATTGATCTTAGATTTTAAAAGCTTATGGGGAGTATACATTGGGGATATTCCTTCGGTCCTAATCCATTTTAGAAATACTGTTTCTGTAAAAGCAAGTTGGCAACAGAAATTCTACCTTCCTTGATTTTTTTACATCAAAATGTCGGGAGAATCAACACAATTCTCACATATACGTGAAGAGTATTTCAATTCCTTTGACCGTAGTCGAAAGAAAATAGTCAAAAGAATCTGCTGGCTCGCACCATCCATTTGGCAGGCAGGTAATAAGCAGTGAATGTACCTGATGGCTCTGCAGCTTTTGGGGAGGGGGGGCAGGGGTAAGAAATCAAGTAAAGTGCTCCTCCAAAAGAGATGGCAATATTTTTCAGACCACTGCAAGTTATTGCAAGAGTCATTCCTGTTCCCAAGAGTGTGCCAAAGTGCCCCTGTTAATTCCCCACAATTGCCACTGCTAGTTCTGTGCCTCTGAGTATCGTTTGCCCAGTTCTAATCAGCACCCCAGATGTAATCATTCCTTTCACAGTGAAATTGGCCTTTATTTATTTATTTATTTATTTATTTGGCCAGCCCACCCACCCCTCCTTCCTCCAACCTCATCTCAAACTTTGACTTAATATTGACCTTAAGCAGCCAGGCAAGATTCCTCCTTGTACAACTGGAGATGTCTGGCTCCAGAATTCTCAACTAACATGTTAAGCTATCTGTTTTAATAACAATATTCTTTATTTTAAGAAAACTTCATTATAGGCCATTTCTGCACTAGACCGTTATAGTGCCATTATTCCATTTCCAACATCCTATGGAATCCTGGGGGGTTGCAGTTTATTGGGACTGAGAGCTAAATTTGCTCCAAAGTATCCACATGTAGACTACAGCCAAAAACATATACAATGCTGGTAGAGCTAAATACCCACAATCATGACTAGACCATGTTACTGAATGCAGAGCAGTTAGAAATCTGTAACTCCAGGTTATGAATCCTCTTAGTACAGAATGGCTGTGCTATCTTTTTTTCAGATACATTTTCCTGGAGATGTCAATTCTTTATAATTAAAAAAAACAACATGGTGAGAACATATCATAGTGGTAGAACAGACAGAGAAGCCCTTACCTTCTCTAGTTATGAGGATTTCTGATCAAAGTATCACAGATGATCTTCCCTCTGTTCCTGGAGTAACTACCTCCATTCTGGTACCTTCCGGATGTATGAGATTTACAGCTCCTAATGTCTGCTAAACTCAATGAGATATACTTCAGAGTACACCCATTTTATTACTTATCATTTATTTTTTATTATTTTTTATTTTATTTATAAAATTTATGTACAGTTTAGGGCCAGGTGAATTTGAAAGGCTATTTCCTACTGTGTAAAGTTGCCTGCATTTTGGGATATTCAGAGGACGTTCTTTTCTTGGTCCCACTGCCCAGAGAGGCATGTTTGCTGATATTATGAGAGAGGATTTCTGGTGGTCCTTCCTAGGATCTAAAAATTCTCTGCTGAGGGAGGGTAAGCTGCCTGTCTCTGCTGTTCGTCGGCTGACTGGAAGAGACCTTTCTATTCTGACAGGCCTTTAGCCTGGGGTGCTGCTGAAAGAGGCTCTGACAGGTCGATGCTATTGTTTATTGATAGGTTTTAACTGTTTTTACTATTAGCCACTGTACCATTTTTTAAACAGTAAAGCAGAATATAAATATAATCAACAAATCAAAACACATGGTTGTGTGGCTGTTAATACAGAAATGAACAAACTTGTCCATTTTGGGTTTTTTTGGTCTTTCTTTTTTTACCCTTTCGTTTGTTCCTTCTTGTTTCTGCATCAGTTAGTGACCTTTTTCAAAAGCTCAGGACAGAATTTTGTGTGCATTTTCTTATGCATCTCTCCTAAGTTATACACTTTCATCTACACTTCTGCCTCATATACACATTTTTGCAAGCATATAATGCTTTCACCAATATATTCATGGCAAAAAACTGAAGTAGTGTGACTACTTCACACTGTGAACTATAGATTTATGAGTTCATATACATGTGAAATTCTCCTGGTCTCACTGATAATTTGCCAATGACTAATGTTTTAGGATGTCCATAACATTTTTCACTGTTAATATTGCCATTCAACAATTTGTGAACATCCACTGTAACACCGATATGTAGCTTTTTTTGCTCCGAAGGATCAGTATAATACAAGACTATAGGAAAGCAGATATAAAAGAGAACAAGTAAATAGTTTGCCTGTTAACAAGTGGAATCCAGAATTATAATGATTTTGGTTTTAAAAAGCAATCTCAATCATTAACTTCTACATTAAAATTTAATGCTTAATTTGTTTTGATTGAGTTTTTAATGTGAATTAGTAAGGATGGTACAATTAAAGGCACCAAGAACATATAATTATGCTCCTTAGAATTATATTATAATGATTTTACTAAAGTCTCTTCCACACTACACAATTACAGAATTTTGTGCCACTTTAAAGTGCCGTGGTTGCATCCAACAGAACTCTGAGATCTGTAGTTTGGTGAGGCACTAGAGCTTTTTGGCAGAAAACTCAAAGCAACTCATCAAACTAGGATTTGGCATGTAACATGAAAATGCTGTAATTGTATAGTGTGAAACAGACCCAGTTTAATGAATAAATTAAGTAATCCTTCCTTTATATAGATCTGCTTTATACCCATCTGTTTTAGAAAGGGGCACACACAACGATCTTCCCCAAGTTGATGCCCTCCAGATTTGTTGGACAATAACTTCCACCATTCGCAGACAGCTTGTTGATCATGATGTCTGGGGATGAAGGATGTTATAATCCAAATCTTCTGGATTCCAGATAGGGGGAAGTTGATATACAATGTGTTTTGGGGAATATTTACAACCTTTGTAATAATGAGTTGATGGATATTCATGTAAAAATGAAATATTCATGCACAAATGAAATATTCATGCACTGTTTCTCTTTTTTAAAGTGGCTTTTTCTAAGTACAACTTTGCTTAGACACAAATATGGTCATCCAATCAGAGTAATGAATACCCTGGCTGTTGTGCTAGCTGTTATTAAATCAAACATCCTTGACAAATATTGAACAGTGATGAGTAGCACAATTACTGTCATGCTGCACAGGTACAAAGGCAATATAGTCTTTTGTAAGTAATATTAATATCATAACCGCTCACTCTGTAATGAAAGGAAGGCCAAATAAGTAAGTCTACATTTTCCTTAATCTTCAAAAAATTTATTGTACATGCAAATTTACTGCGTTTGACCTATTTTGTTGGAAGCATATTTGAAATCATAATGTATAAATCTAACTGCTTGACTTGCGTTTTTTCTTATTTCACTCAAACATGCTGAGACAGAACAGGGGATACACCATGGATCATGTTAATGCAACTGGATTTATTTCTGGATTATTCATAATTTTTTCTTGATGACAACTGGACAGCTTTTGGGATCACTGACACTTGAAACTGCATTATATTCCCATGGAAAAGGTCTTTCTAGGTTGATGCCATTAACTAGAATTCCTAGTAGTCAAAAGGTGTCATTACCAGCCTATACCACACAACACTGGGTTATCATTTATTTAAAGCATTTGTCACTTATCTCTCAGCCTATCCAGATTGCTGGAACAATGTGCAATGGTCTCCCACGAAGTTCAGCTATCTTGTCCAGGGGTAGAAAATTGGTAATGAATGCCTAAATGCAATTGCTAGTCCTAACTAAAATAGATTCATGATAGTAAGTCAATACTTGTGTAAATCCCATCGATTCAGCCCCCGTTGGGACACACAGTTAGATTTAAGTCCAGTGCTGTATCAGCAGTGCCAGTCCTTTGAAAGAGTTAGGTCTAGCTACTGGAATATTAACATTCAAAGTGATGGAGACATTCATTATGTGATTCTCATACACTGCTGAAACAGAATGGTGAACCATAGGACTGGGCTTTGAACCTGCGATCAATGCTGATCTATTTTAATTTTATTTATTCAAATTTTGTATATTGTACTTTCAGACCTAAAGTGACAAAGAATTCAGTATAAAATGTCATTAAAAAAAAAAAGAGACCACAAAATGAAGTACTATAAAAACAGCATGAGAACCAGCATGATGTCGTAGTTTGAACATTGGACTACAATCCTGGAGACCAGGGTTTGATTCTCTGCTCAGCCATGGAAACCCATTGTGCGACCTCAGACATGTCACACACTCTCAGCCCCCAGAAAACCTCATGATAGGTTTACTTTAAGGTCAACATAAGTGAGAAATGACTTGAAGGCACAGAACAACAATAAAAACAGTGTAACATGAACAATCAGAAGGAGCAAAAGTTAGATTTATGCCCCTCTAGAATCATAGAAATGTACAGTTGGAAGAGACCCCAGGGGCCATTGAGTCTAACCCCCTGCTATGCAGGAACACACATCAGAGCATTCCCAACAGACGGCCATCCAGCCTCTGCTTAAAAATCTCCAAAGAAGGAGACTCCACCACACTCCGAGGCAGCATATTCCACTGCCAGACAGCTCTGACTGTCAAGAAGTTCTTCCTGAGGTTCAAGTGGAATCTCTTTTCCTGCAGCTTGAATCCATTGCTGCTTGTCCTGGTCTCTTGAGAGCAAGTCCACTCTCTCCGCAATATGACATCCCTTCAAATATTTAAACATGGCTATCATGTCCCCTCTTCATCTTCTCTTCTGCAGACTAAACATACCCAGCTCCCTAAGCTGTTCTTCATAGGGCATGGCTTCCAGACCCTTCACCGTTTTGGTTGCCTTCCTCTGGACATGTTCCAGCTTGTTGACATCCTTCTTGAATTGAGGTGCCCAGAACTGGACACAGTATTCCAAATGAGGCCTAACGAATGCAGAATAGAGTGGTACCATTACCTCCATCGATCTAGACACCATACTCCTATTGATGCAACCAAGAATCACGTTGGCTTTCTTGGCTGCTGCATCCCACTGCTGCATCATGTTCAGCTTGTGATCTACCAAGACTCCTAGATCACTTTCACAAGTACTGCTATCCAGCCACATGTTCCCCTTCCTATATTTGTCTCTTCCATTTTTTCTGCCTAAGTGCAGAGCCTTACATTTCTCTCTGTTGAAATTCATTTTGTTAGCTTTGGCCCAGCTTTCCAATCTGTCAAGGTCATTTTGAAATTTGATCCTGTCCTCTGGTGTATTAGCAACCCCTCCCAATTTGGTATCATCTGCAAATTTGATCAGTATGCCCTCCATTCCTTCATCCAAGTCATTGATGAAGATGTTGAATAGCACTGGGCCCAGGACAGAACCCTGTGGCACCCCACTAGTCACTTCTCTCCAGGATGAAAAGCAGCCATTGGTGATCACCCTTTGGGTGCAGCTGGTCAACCAATTACAAATCCAACTAAAAGTAGCCCTGTCCAGCCCACATTTTACTAGCTTCTTTGCAAGAATGTCATGTGGAACTTTGTCAAAGGCCTTACTGAGGTCAAGATATGCTATGTCTACAGCATTCCTTTCATCTATCAAGCCTGTAACCCTGTCATAAAAAGAGATAAGATTAGTCTGGCATGACTTATTTCTGAGAAATCCATGCTGGCTTTTAGTGATTATGGCATTGCTTTCTAAGTAATTACAAACTGACTGTTTCATGATTTGCTCTAGGATCTTTCCTGGAATTGATGTCAGGCTGACCGGGTGATAATTGTTAGGGTCCTCTTTTTTCCCCTTCTTGAAGATGCGGATGACATTTGCCCTCCTCCAGTCTGCTGGGACTTCTCCTGTTCTCCAAGAGTTCTGAAAATTATTGCAAGTGGTTCAGAAATGACTTCTGCCAGCTCTTTTAATATCCTGGGATGCAATTCATCTGGCCCTGGGAACTTGAATTCATCTAGTTTAGCCAGATATTCCTGTACTACTTCTCTGCTTATTCTGTGCTGCATTTCCCCCCCTTCCTCACCTGTTCCCCCACAGCCCAGGTTGGGTACTTCTATCCTTCTGGGAGAAAACTGAGGCAAAGAAGGTATTGAGTGGTTCTACCTTCTCTCTTCCCCCTGTTATTAATTGGTCACCTTCTCCACGCAGTGATCCTATCATTTCCTTGTTTTTCCTTTTGCTGTGGACATATCTAAAAAAGCCCTTTTTATTGTTTTTGATGTCCCTGGCAAGCCTGAGTTCATTCTGCGCTTTAGCTTTTCTGACCTTCTCACTACATCTCCTGGCTATTTGCTTGAACTCCTCTTTGGAGGTTTCACCATTTTTCCATTTCCTGTACATGTTTCTTTTAACACTTAGCTCAGCGGAGAGTTCTTCAATTAACCATTTGAGTTTCTTTAGAGACCTGCCATTTTTCCTCCTTATTGGCACAGTTTTCAATTGTGCCTTCAGTAGCTCACTTTTAAGAAACTCCCATCCGTCATGAACTCCCTTCTCAGTTAGTATTCTTGACCACGGGATTTCAGCAAGTAACTCCCTAAGTTTAGAGAAACCAGCTTTCTTAAAGTTTAAGATGTGTGTCTGGCTACACTTGGCTTCTCCTTCCCACTGAATGATAAACTCCAAAAGAGCATGGTCACTCCCTCCTAAGGATCCCACCACCTCCACCTCATCAACTAGGTCATCCATGTTGGTCAGGATCAGATCTAAAACAGCTGATCCCCTTGTCACCTCTTCCACCTTCTGGACCATGAAATTGTCTGCAAGGCAAGTGGGAACCTGTTGAACCTTGTGGTCTTTGCAGAATTTGACTGCCAACAAATATCAGGATAATTGAAATCTCCCATTAACACGGCATCTCTCCTTTTTGAATGTGTGGCCATCTGCTCCAGGAAGGCCTCATCCATGTCCTCAGGCTGGCCCGGAGGCCTGTAGCAGACCCACACAATCACATCCCTATTGTTTCTCGCTCCCTTAATTCTTACCCAGATGCTCTTGACTTGGCTTCCCGGCTTTAAGTCCTGGATCTCTTCACAAGTGAAAACATCCTTGACATATAACGCTATTCCTCCTCTTTTCTTGTCTGGTCTATTTCTGCATAATAGGTTATACCTCCCTATTCCTACGTTCCAATCATGAGATTCATCCCACCAGGTTTCAGTGATGCCTATAAAATCATATTTATTTTGTTGTACTACGAGTTGGAGTTCATCTTGCGTATTCCCCATGCTCTGTGCATTAGTGTAGAGACACTTGAGACAAAGTGCCCTTTGTGGAATTCCTGTACTAAAGCTACTTTCCCTTTCCCTGTTGATCTCTAGTTCTACTTGGCCTGTCCTATCCATATCATTTGGGCTATTTTTTACAGTACTCACTGAATCCTTTCCCAGAATAATACTGTCCCCCTCCCCAGTCAAACTCAGTTTAAAGACCTCCTGATCCGTTTTGCATGACTGTGTGATAATGGGGCTTCCCATTGTCTAGACTTAGCTAAAAGAGGGACAGTTCCCTCTTCACGTAAACCAAGGGTTAATAAGGTGTTGGGATTAGATTACATTTTAGTATGTGGTCAGCATCATAGGTCATGTGGGTCTGCATCACAGGTCATAGGGTGAGAACTGACCAATCAAAAAGGAAAGAAGTGAGCATCTTCAGGATGCTTCCAGATGCTTCCAAGGAGAAGTTATAAAACTTCTTGCAAGGCCATGTGGCCGAGAGATAACAAAGGGATAACAACCAAGGAACCTCCTGGAGGGGGGTTCTGTGCCAGTAGCAGGCTGGAGGCCATAGGCCTCGCCTCCTGGCCCTTCCTTTAGAACATCTAAGCCTAGGAACAACTGTGAGTAATTAGACTAAAGTTATCTAGTCGCGTTAGGGACTTTTCTGTTATTTTGGAGGCTGGCTGATCTAAAGAATGTATCTGTGCTTTTATATCTGTTCTTTTTGTAACTACTTGTAACTAAGTGTGCCTGGGAGGAGGGGGCTTCCCATGTGTGGTAATTTGCCTTGTTTATTTGCCTACCTTTAATAAATACTTTCTGTAAAAGACCCTGTTTCTCTCCTTCCCACGCCAAGCTAGGTAGACTGGGGGAAAGGAAGATCCTTAAGCTTAGGGATGTACGTGGTTGGACAGGGTCCCGCTGTACTGTCCAAGTGTCCAGATCATTCATAATTCAGCGGGTGGTGGCAGCGAAGATGAATTAATAGCTAAAAATCATAAAAGGCTGGAAAATACGTCCCATCAACGCATGGTGTCATTTTCCAGCTTCACATGGTGACATTTTTCAGCTTCACATACTGGAATTCTACATTTCAGTATCACAGACTGTAAGCAAAAATGTTCCGGTCTATGGTTGTAAGGTGCAGGCCATCCCTTGCCAGAAGACCATCTTCATGGAAATGGAGACCATGACCCAAAAATCCAAATCACTCTCGGTGGCACCATCTTCGGAGCCAGTTGTTGATCTCCACTATTCTTCTTTCCCTTCGTGGGCCATGTCCTTCCACCGGGAGAAGAAATGACATGACAATCTGTGCACAAAAGTCCTTCAGCTTCCTACCCATAAGCTTGTAATCCTTCGTGATGTGGTGAAAGCTGTGCCTCGCCGTGTCCTTGGTTCTGACGTGAACCAAAAGGAGGAGTTTACGGTCAGTGGACTTGACCAGTCTGGTTAGCCTCTCCGTTATGTCATTGATTTTGGCCCCAGGGAGACAGCACACCTCACGATTGAGGTGTGCCATCTGGGTTGCAAATGATCGGTTCCATTCCTCTCAGCAAAGAGTCCCCAACCACTAGAAGTTGTCTCCTCTGAAGCTTGTCCAGGGTTACTCAAGGAGCAGATTCCCTCACGGCCACCTGAAATTTCTGTTCATGCTGAGAGTGTTGGTGCTGATGCTGTTGGATGCTGTTCTGCTGGTGTTGGGCTTCCTGTTGTTGATGACATTCCATGACCTCTTCTTGCTGTTCCACTTTGTTCCAATTTGTCATTAATAAAGTCAACAACTTGGAAGTGATTCTGTAGCTTGAGAGTCTCTGTATGACACCTTGGCTTTCCACTCCTGTGTGTCACATTCCTCCAAGCGTCTGTCTCCCTGTTTCCTAAACCAGCTTCTTTGTCCACTAGCTCCTCTGTGCACTCCATCTTCAAAAAGGTCCTCTCAGCCCTATCCAAGAACTCTTCTCCCTGCCTAATAATGTGAAGATTTGAAACATGTGCCTCCAGCTGTTGAACCTTCTCCTCTAAGAGAGCGACCAGCTTGCATTTGCTGCAGGTGTACCCAAGGACGTCTTGAGGCAGGAAAAGAAGCATGTCACAGCTGTGGCAGGTGACTGCAGCAGCTCCCTCCCCCTCCATACCTGATAGTTTAGATAGTTAAATTGAAAAAGTTAAAACTGTTCTTTGCCTTCAAAGTGCCCTGGTAAAATCTATGTCAACCTCCTGTTTGCCAAGTTCTTATTGTCAACCTATCAAGAGAGAGGGTGCAATTCTATAGTAGTTATAGGTACTCCCTCAAGTTCCAACCCAGATTGAGTCTGGATGGGTTTAAGGAAGAAGCAATTAATTCTTGCTAAAGTTAGGTAGTAAAGTGAAAGTGTGCGCGCCAAAGGCACATGCCACTGGGAGCAGAGATAAAGAGCTGCTAGCTCCTCCCCCTACCTCATCAGTGAGTCAGCTAGGACTAACAGCTGCTAGCTCTTCCCCCTAGCTAGTTAGACTGTGTGCTCAGGGAGAGCACACGGCCAGAGAAAACAGACAAACAAACAAACAATCAAACACAGCCCCAGAAGCCTGGAAAAGACACCCAGTCAAGATGTCTTCTCAGACACGGCCCATCTTCTGCTCTCTCTTCTATGGCATATAAAAGGATTCATTCACAAGCACAATGAGATTTTTTTTTTTAATCACTGGGTTTTCCTTCATCCTCCCTCTGTCCTATTGCACTGCACTAATTTCCATCAGAGGGCAACAAAACAAAAGGAGTGCTTTGTTGGATCAGACAAAAAAGGCATTTATTTACAATAAGAAGGAATGGATATTTTTCTGCCAGTTTCACATATGTTTATTCACAAGTTCAGTTCGTCCACTTTCAATATCATTTCACATTTTTTTTAAAAAAAACCTTCAATAATATAGTTTGAGAAAAGATATACTTTGAGTTTTTTAAAAGTTGAGAATGAGTTTTTAAATATTAGGGATGGGCCAGCGGAATCCACAAATCCTCGAATCCCTGGGAAGAATTCAAGATTTGCGAATCCGAATCCCTGGGCCAAAATAGGTGAATCAAATCTTTTGAATCCCTGCATGCCCTGGGGCTTGAGTGCCCCAGATCAGGCCTGCACAGGTGTGTGGGGCCAGCAAGAGCCACTTTTCTGCACACCCAGAGGCCTGAGCCGGTGTGAGAGCCCGAGATCAGGCCCGTGCAGGCAAGCGGGGCTGGCAGGAGCTGCTTTCCTACATGCCTGGAGGCCTGAGCCGGTGCGAGAGCTCCAGATCAGGCCCGTGCAGGTGTGTAGGGCCAGCAGGAGCCACTTTCCTGCACACCAGGAGGTCTGAGCTGGCGCGAGAGCCCTGGATCAGGCCCATGCGGGCGTGCAGGGCCAGTGGATCAAGCTTGCTCCTGCTGCCTGCCCCTGTGGCTGCCTCCCTCTGCAAGGTAATTATTCTCTTCTTCCTATTCTTTTGACTTGAGACTGGAGAGTAGGAATTGAGACTGGACTAGAGGCTGGCGTTTGTTTGTTTTTTTAAGTGCCTTCCTTGTTTTAGGACTTGAGACTGGACATCACGGTAGAGAATTGAGACTGGGCTAGAGGGTGGTGTTTTTTTGTTTTTAACATGCCTTCCTTTTTGCAGGACTTGAGACTTGACTGGAAAATACAGTGTTCTTGAGATTTCAAGGACAGTTGAAGAAGATTGCTTTGCATGGCTCTTTGCAAAGCTCTTTCATACACAATTCTGGGGTTTGTAGTTGAAGAAGGTGTCAGAGCCTTCTCTGCCAAAGTGTGCTAGTGCATCATCAGACTACAAACCCCAGGATGTCATAAGGAGCTATGCAAAGAAAAATCCAGTTCTGACCTGGATTATCTCTGTACTATAGTATGTGACCCTGTTTACACAGGAAGGAAAATGTGGGATTAATAATCCACATTTTCCTGCTTGTGTAGACAGGGCCTTCATGTCATTTTCAATTTGGCGAGAGCCTAAGACAAAATTATGACAATTGTCCTGGCCAGATTTCTTCAGAGGCAGGTTTGCCTTTGCCTAGGCTTTTGCTAAGGCTGAGAGAGTGTGTCTCTC
Source organism: Ctenosaura bakeri (assembly GCA_948474755.1). Lineage (NCBI taxonomy): Eukaryota > Metazoa > Chordata > Lepidosauria > Squamata > Iguanidae > Ctenosaura > Ctenosaura bakeri. The sequence continues at coordinate 109,128 of CAOLHI010003803.1, forward strand.
CCAAGATTATCCTTGCCTTTTTTTTTTTTTGTAATAGTCAACCCAAGAGTCAACTCCAACATCTGGAGCTACTTCCAAATTACATGTAGTTCTTAACAGAACTTCTGTATATGGGTATGTTTTCCTGAAAGTGAAAAACGATGATTTAGTTTGTTTTTCATTAAACAAAGATGTCAAATTCTGCTTCAAAACACTTTTCAGTAGAAGTGCTTTGTTTCCCTTGCTTTTTAAACCATTTTGTGAAAAAGGATTCAAAAGATTCGAGATTTGTGAGATTCGTGGATTCGCAGAACCTTCCAGGGATTTGGAAAATTCTGGATTTGTCCCATCTCTATTAAATATATATTATATTGAATATATAGAATAAAACAAAAAAACAAAAAAAATGAAAGAACACAACATGCAATAACCAATTCAGGCAAATAACAAATACAGACAAATATTAAAAAATATTAACAATACAGTAAACAAAAAAGACATACAGAATTGAACTATCTAAATTAGACTATCTAAACAAAGATAACTAAACAATGAACAACAAATCTGACTAAACTAAATAAACAACTAACAAAACTCAAATACTAAAACATAATTAAAGGATGGTTCTGGCTCCAGTTATCAAGTATTGAAAGTAATCTATATAAGCCCTAGCATAGTAAAACAAGTATATTTAAGATTAACATTTGTTGGTTAGTCTTATTGTTCTAACAAGTTGAAAATGGCTTAATAAAATTTGGGGTTAGAGCTTGTAAGGAACTTTCCTGGTCTATAGTTCTCAGGATTCCTTCCCCTCTCCAGCAAGGGGACTGCCTATAAATGTTGGAGAGATTGAAAGAAAGAAAGAAAGAAAGGAAGGAAGGAAGGAAGGAAGAAATACCTTCTCAAGTTCTTGTTCAGAGTACTGTGAAATCTGAAGGACAACCACATTCTTATCAGTAAATTATTTCAGGCCATGCAGATTAGGTTAATTCACTTTGAAACACGAACCACATGAAATCTTTGAGCACCTGTAATTTCCAGGAAGGGCTAGTAATTTTCTTCTAGACAGCAAAAACAAGGCATAAGGGGATGACCCTATTCGTTTTGTTCCAGAACTTGGCACTTTGAGACATGCTACTTCAAAACATAAAGGTCTATTTGACTGTTATAGCTAACAAGTTGAATATGTGTAACACTTTTTTAAAAGCAGCTGTAGCTCAGGGATCACTTGTTTATTTATTTGGTCATTTCATTCATATCCCACTTTTCTCTCAAGATGGAGCCAAAGGTGGCTCACAATCTGAGTTAAAACAATCTACAGTTTAAAAACAATGGCTAGGACAAATGTTAAAAATTATACAATCATGTTAATTTAGAGCAGTTTTTAAATTGTTTTAAAGCCTGTTAAATATAATGATAGGTTAAAAGAAATGCATGAGCAAATGGAGTCATCCTGCCTGCCCATTTATCAGTGCTTCCATTACATGTCATTACATTACATTACAACAGTCTGAATAGGACAGCCCTGCCATGAGGGGCCTTGTATTTGTGGAGAGGCCATGAAGGAGGTAGAGCTTATCTGCTCCCTTTGCCCTTTATTGCCCTTTATTGTACTTTCACTCTTGAATATGGCTTGTCTTTATTATTCACCAAGTCTTTTCAACAGATGGAAATGAAAACCAAACCTACAAAACTAGGGCCAAAATGAGGGAAGAGCCACTGGTTAATAAAACAGCTACTGGGGGAAAAAAACACCAAACTAAGAGAACCACACACACTCTAAGAAACCCCAAATATAAAGGCTAAAGGAAATTGAAACTAGATTGGGAAATGTTTAGGAATTTAATAGTTGTTAGTTTATTTATTGCATTTATATGGCACCTTTCTTCCAGAGTGGGACCCAAGGTGACTTTCAGAACAGAGATGGAAGAGAAGAAGGATGGAAACCTGGATATTGGTGGGATGAAGGTAGAAGCACCCAAAACTCTCACCAGACTTCAGTGCAACTCTAAAAAAACAACTAGGAAAAAAGCAAAAGAATATGTATTTCCCTCCAGGCACTAAAACTGGAGAGTGCAGCTGCTGATTTTGCCTCCATTTGGAAGCTAGAGTTGTCAAAGAGTCACGTCTAGCTTCCATCCCCCTCTTCATCTGGTGCTTTCCTTTTGTGGTGCTGTTTTTGAAACATTATCCCAACTGGGTTGCTGGATCACTGACTCAGACTAAGTGATTTGGGCTGATGTAGACACAATCATCATTGACGTGATCTGGTTCAGTTTTGAATTTGGCCAGTTGCACTCTCAATCAATCAGTCACTCAATCATTGTCAATCATCAATATAAGGCATTTCTATATTGCCTCACAGACCATGTGGGCTTCTGTAGTGATGGAAAAAACAACAACTGTACAAATATAATTTAGAAAAATTAAAATATTCTTTAAAAACTTTTTAAAAATATAGAAAGCAATACTAAAATATCATCATAAAGCAGTTAAGATAGTGGACTCTTATAAAGCAATTTGATAGTGGACTCTTGTTATGTTACTTCATAGCAGATCTGGCAAAGTATCCAATACACATTGGTGGACAATACACATCGGTGTCTCCTGCACGTTTGGTGCTTGTGTCATTGTCCCACTGAGCATCTTTATAATTCAATCAAGGGTTTCCGTAGCACCTCTGGTGCACAGCTATTCTTGTTTTGTTTGTGCCTTCAAGTCATTTCCGACTTATGGTGACCCTAAGCGTTTTTCTGGAGGCAGAGAGTGTGTGATTCACCCAAGGTCACCCAGTGGGTTTCCATGGCCGAGGGGGGCATCGAAGCCTGGTATCCAGGGTTCCAGTCCAATGCTCAAACCACTACACCATGCTGGATCTCTGGTACACAGCTAGTTATACATAAAATTATGTAATGTAACTAGTCACATAGGATTCATGATACCAGATTAAGATTAGAACAATGTTACGTAACAGAATTAAAATAATTCAAAAGTAAACTTGTTTAAAATCTTGCTTTAAAACAAAGATTAAACACAGTACAGTACCATGACAACTCCTTTGCTTGTTAAACTCCCAAAAGCTGGCTGAAAAAGAAAGATCTTAACCTGCTCCTGAAAGGACAATGAAGAAAGGAACATCCTTGCTTCCTTAAGGAGAGAGTTCCAAAGTGTGGGAGCAGCCATAGAGAAGGCCTTCTCCCTTATTCCCACCAATTGTCCCTGTAAAGTTGGTGGAATAGAGAGAAGTGCCTCTCCTGCAGATCTTAAAAGTTAAAGCAGGCTCGTATGAGAAGATATGGTCCTTCAGGCTCTCTGCTTTCTTTGTGTTGTTCTTTGGCTTTTAACTGGTAATGTTTTAACTGGTTGGGGTTGGGGCAGAAAAACTTTTAAAATGAGGTATGCCAAATCTTTTACTATGTTTTGAATGTGTTTTTAACTGTTTTAACTTAGTGTTTTAAATGGATTGTTTAATTATTTTTAACTTTTGTATTATATACTTGAAATGTGATCTTGGAGGAGAGTCCTATAAATACCATGGACTGCTAAAAAAAACCAAATGAATGGTTCTTAGAGCAAATCAAGTCTGAACTCTCACTAGAACAAGAAGGACTAAATTGAGGCTGTCTTACTTTGGCCATTTCATGAGATGATGGGACTCATTGGAAAAGGTGATAATATCTAGTAAAATAGAAGGCAGTAGGAAACGAGAAAGACCACAATAGAAGTGTATTGATTCAGTCAAGAAAACCACAGTGCTGAGTTTTGCCAGACTTAAACTGAGCAGTTGATGATTCATAGGGTCACCATCAGGCAAAACTGACTTGAAGACAGTGGCATACCTAGGCTCAGCAGCGCCTGGGACAAGTGCGGAAGTTGCACCCCTAGGCACTGCTGCAGCTGCCACACCCTCAAACAAGTCAGGAAGGACAGGAGGGGCAATGATGAGCAAGTACAGAAGGGTATGGGGAGGGTGGCAGGTGACTGGGCATGGAAGTGTGTGGAGAGGTGGTGGGCAGGCGCAGAAGGGCGTAGAAATGTGTGGGGGTGGCAGATGAGCAAGAAAGTGTGCAGGGTGGTGGTGGGTGGGGGCGGAAGGATGCAGAAATGTGCAGGGGTGGCAGGTGGGTGAGAAAGTGCTCAAGGAGGTGGCAGAAGGGCATGGAAGGGCACAGGAGGGCATGGAAATGTGTGGGGGAGTGGTGGACAGACAAGAAAGTGTGTGAGGAGGTGACATACAGGGGTGGGAGGGTGCAGGAGGTGGTGGGCAGGTGCAGAAGGGCGTAGGTGGTGGTTGGTGGGCGTGGAAGTGCATGGGGAAGTGGTGGGTGGGTGTGGAAGGGCATGGGGGGCAGCCAGCGGGCATGGGGGATGGCAGCCTTTGCACCCTCCCCAAATGGCACCCAGGGCATGCGCCCCAGTTGCCCCACTCTAACTCCGCCTCTGCTTGAAGGCAAATAACAGCAACTATACATTAGCTATATTTTGTTTTAATTTTTGTTGTAAGCTTCTTTCTGTTATATATTTGGAAAAAGTTAGGATCTCTATTAAATACACATGTACATACATACAAAAAATTATTAGCTTCTAAGGAGCTAAAAGACTCTTTCTGGGCTTTGTTGTGGGTAGTGTTCCCCATGACAGTGCTGCTGTCCTTCTCACCTTGCCTTCTCTATACAGTTAACAAAACTTCTGACTGTGAAGCTCCTTTTTATAAAGTCCTGGCCAGCCCTCCCATATTTCCTGCTGTGTTCTGTAGCAGGATATCTTTCAGCAGCATCGGCATTGGGAGGATGGTGAAAGAGGCCTGGAGGAACAGGCTTTGGCTGTCAGGTTGTAGCAGTATGGCTACAGCAAACAATGCAAGGAAACCTGACTTGGGAAAGGATGAAATTCTGCTCTAGCTGATCCCACTGCAGCTGTGTGGCCCCCCATAATAGGTATGATTAACATCAAGATGCCTCTAGAACCTCTTATTGAGCATGCATGAACAGCAAAACAGACAGGTAAGTCTTGTCCCAGTATATTAAAAAAGCATAGATAAGTTTAGTTATCAAAGTGGAAATCATAAGAAATATGGAGACTGGTAAAAGAAAAAAAATATATCCCCGGATGCATGTAAAAGAAGCCTTCACATAGTTGCTAGAAGGTTTTTGTTTTACTTACACAAGGCTTACCTGACTTTGTTTGTTTTGGATAAAAAGTTTGGTGACACATGGAGGACTGCTCTTCTTTTTTTGTGACATAGGAACCTATCCTTAATTTTTCCATGTTATTTCTTCCTCTGGTACCTGATTTTCTGTTAAAGAAGTAACACCCAAGAATGTATGTACTCTGTCCCTTTTTGCAGCTTACTTTCTTGCGGTGACATTTGGTGGCAATCTCGGCAGTGGCTCTGACAGGAAAGGAGCATGACATCAGCACTGACCTCCTCATAGAACCAGCTCCCTGCAGAAGGAAGCCCAATGGACAAACTGCTTCCTTCTGCAGCACAGCTGGGTACTTTCTGGTAAGTATGGGATGGTAGCATGATCGCGGGTCATTGATGGGGAAAACTTGCCAATGATTTAACCTGTGATCGCGCCACCTGGAGACAGGAGAGGAGAAGTGTCATCATGGTCCCATCCTTCTCCCATCCCCATGATGGGATGGGAGGCTGTTGTAGAAAGGGCCCTTGTTAACTGAGGTATAGCTGTAGTTTTAACTTCTATTATGCCATCTTCACCACCTCATGGAACACTGTGGGTATCTATCATGACAGGTACTCTCCTCCATGCTCCATCCCAGCATTATCACAGGCCAAGGAACTCTATATTTTCAAGAGAGAATGTTGTATCATATTATGGCTGGAATCTTCTCTGTGTCCTATGCTGATGTAACTACACCAACATAGGCAGTGGCCACAGAAGAAAAAGTCTGTGCAGATGCAGCCGCTGTGAAGGAAACCAAGCACTGGAGAAATAGAATAGTCTAAAGAAGTGCAAGTTCTCACAGTGCAGCTCCTTAGGTTTTGCTGGTTGTTGTAGTCTCCATATCCACTTGTTCTGTTCTTTGGGGCAAAGTTATTTTTAGCTGTTCCTTGAGTCTGCACTGAGGGTCTTCCATTTTTTTTTAAACTGGGAGCATGGTTTACTATGGTGGCCCTATCTTTTGAAAGGCAATTTTTCTCCCTTTGATTTTATTTTAAAAATTCCTTAGAGATGTGGTACTATAATGCAAAAGAATCATGTTACTGATGCAGTAACATGATACACGAGAGCACTATAATTCTAAAAAGAAATAAGGAAGAAATTAATTAATCAGTTTGTGGACTGACATATCATGGAATTAAAATCAAACTCACCTGAGGGTGGGATTAAAATGTTGAAGCTGTTGCTGGGAATTGTCAGAAAGTGGGACAACAGAAATGTGGCTGGATGGAGGGGTGTGTTTGTATATGTGTATGTGTGTGTATTAATCCTGAGAACATCAGCAGCAAACATTGCAATCTCCAAGCATATTTGCCCCATGGAGGAACCCATAGGCTTTTTGGAGATAGCAGATTTTTGTCTTCTTTCCTTCACAGACCATTACACAACCCTGGAAAAAGTACAACCACTAGCAGAGTATGCTTGCATGATTTCACCTGTGTAGGCCCATCCTAAATTTAGGGTACTTCTGGTTCTATCATTTGAACCATCATGCAGGAACCTTGATCAGAAGAAACCACTTTAAAAATTGTTTTAAAGGAAGGTCTGCTCCCCTTGGTTTGCAGCCCTTTAACATCCTTCATGTTTCATTTGAGAAAAGCGCTGTTACTACTTGGCAATGGCATGGAGACTACCTTTAAGAACAATTAAAGAGTGACCCCATTGGGAGGAAATGTTTGTTGTGCGTTTTGGTCTTAAAGCACAAGTCTTTTAAAGGTTCCCATTAACTACTGGGATGTATATATTTAAAGGCAGCACAATGCCTCCAGGAAAGCGCTTGTGTACTCTGTGAGGCAGGGTTGCTGTGGTAAGCACTCTTTTCTCCTTAAATGCTCCAGCAGGCTCATGAAATCCCATGTAAGTGGTCAGAGGACAAGTAGGAGCTGCCTGTGGGTAGTCTTACCCTATTCATGAGCTCTTTTCCTACTTTTAAAAATACTGTTTTTGGCAAACACTCGATACTTGAAATACAAATGCATGGCTCACCCACTGGGATACGCGCAGTGTGTAGCTTATTGAATTTAGCTAAATTGTGAGTCATCCATCAATAGTCTTCCTAGTGAACATACTTGTAATAATTTCACACATTACAAACAAAAGTAGGTATGATTTTCAAGATTTTTGAAGCATTTTCACCCTTGGGGATTTTATTCATTTTTTTTTATTATTACTATGTTTGATTTGTTTCTGAAGGAATCTACCAACCCAGGAGCCAGAATGAGATGGTACAAGAAAAGACAATGATTACTGGTCACTTTAAAGCACATGGTAGACTATGCAATTGCTTGCATTGCAATACACTGCTGCTTGTGCATTTGCTTGTCTTGGAAAATAATTCTGTATTCAGTGAGTTGGTTAGGCTGCAATCCTAAATACATTACTAGAGAGGAAGTCTTGTTAACCTGAGTGGGGCTTAGTTCTGAACAAACATACTGAGGATCATGTCTTTTTCTTTGTCATTAAGTAAATCAGTTAACTTTGTATTTCTGGTGGATCACAAGTAAGCAAGCAAGCAAGCAAGTAAATAAATAAATAAATAAATAAATAAAATTAAAGAATGCTCACTTTTGGGAATGTACAACACATGATGTATTTTCTACATGGAAGCGATGTCACAATGAATCCTGATAGCAACAAAGGACTCAGTTTTCACTGGAGCACAATGAGTCACATATCCATAGGAGATTCAAAAGATAGTTATTCTTTGAGTAGCAACAAGAATACATTTTTGGTATAGATTTAAGACTAATAGTTAGGCATAACAATTTGCAACAAGGGCAGGAACCAACTTTTAGTTATTTGTGGTTGTATGTTCATGGACAAGACCTTCTGCCAGTCAAAGAACCAGAAGACACACAGATATGGAAGGAAAAAAAAGACCACAACTTTATTTTGTTACCGCTGTTACAGAGTTGGCATGTGCAGGGGTCAAGATCCAGGCATCAGTCAACCAGGAACCATGCCAACCACCCAAAAGTTGTGACAAACAAGCATGACATGCAATTACAACAAGAAACAGAGAGAGGGCAGGAGGGAGGACGCTCCAAGCAAAGTGAGTCAGTGACTGGTGGTGGCTAGCTTCCTTCTAGTGGGGTTCTGGCCTGGAAAGGGAGTGGCCAATGAGTTTAAACCTAGGTTCAAACTCACTGACTGCTCGGAAGAGCCCCCACAATGCCAAGCAGGCCCCTAGGCCTGCTGGGAAAGCGGAAGAGCATCCGGAGTATGGGGAACCACAAACTGCCCCAAACTGCAAAAATGCTGGTCAGTAAGTCAGGCAATTGTATTTTTTAAAAACACATTGGCTTCTCCATAGACAATTAGCGGAAAAATTCAAATTAGATATAAAAGATAAAGGAATATCACTGGAAGACACTGAATTTGATATAATAATGAAACCAGGGGTAAAATGGCCATTGAGTCAGTGTTACAAAGGTAACATCACCCTTCTAACATCACCAGGTCCCACTTCTTATGACATCTCAAGAAGTCATCTCTAGGTCTTTGTTATCCATTCTCAGAGCCTGGCCCAGTACTTACCTGGCAACATAAGCCATAAGGGATATTCTGTTATCTATTTGTCTACCTTTCAAATATTTGATGGTGGCTATCATCCTCTTAATCATTGCCTCTTAATCATCCCTTCTAGATTAAACATAGAGAGCTCCTCCAGCCTCTCCTAATAAATCGTGGTTTCATCACCTTACACTGTCATTGTTGCTTTCCTTCAGTCCTGATCCAGTTTGTTTGAGGCTCTTCTTAAACTGCAGTGCCCAGAACTGTGCACCACATGGCAAGTGCATTCCAACTAAAGAAGAATACAATAGTGCCATTTAGGGGTATACACCAACCACAAGATTTAGTTCTAACCATGATTTAGCAATTAGGAAAATAATATGGTTCAATTTGGGCTGATTCAGAGACCACCTTTTTTTCAAATCTCAAATCCTTATCTCATTTTTGAAATCTAAAATGTCATGCTTCCCATCAACTAACAGTGAAAAACAACCAATGGCCATATATTTATTTATTTAAAAATTTTTATATCCCACCCTTTACCATGGGATCTCAGGGCTGCTTAAATTAAAAAAAAATACTTCTAGATTAAAACTATAAATAACTGAAACAATATAAAAACATATTTAAAAAGACAAAAGCTAAAACAGCATTAAAAGCTACAATAGTTTAAAACCACGTACAGGAGCAAATCAAGCCTGAACTGTCTCTAGAAGCTGAGATGATTAAACTGAGACTGTTGTACTTTGGACATAATCATGAGAAGACATGACTCACAAGGAAAGAAAATAAGGCTTGGTAAAGTAGGAGGCAATAGGAAAAGAGGAACATTGCATTACAGGTGGATAGATGCAATCAAGGACACCATGGACCTGAATCTGCAAGATCTGAATAGGGCTGTTGATGATGGATAGACTCGAGCCATTTCTGCACTAGACTGTTATACCACTATTATTCCACTTTCAACATCCTATGGAATCTTGGGGTTTACAGATTCAAGAGGGGGCACCTGGCCCCTCCCTAAACTGCAAACCCCAGGATTCCTGTTGAAAGTGGAATAATAGCACCATAACAGTCTAGTGTAGAAATGGCTTTGGAGGTCTCCCATTTATAGGGTTGCCATAAGTCAAAGTTAATTTGATGGCAATTACCATTATGTACTTTTCAAAGCAAAGTAGTCCCCAATGATGTTAGCATTAGCAAAATGGTTCTGGTTTTCATTTGACATCAGAAAGAAACTAGAGTTAATGCCAGTCAATAGAATGCCCCTAGAATGTCCTCTAATGGGAGGGCATTCCAGAGTTGGGATACTACAACCTAAAAGGGTCCTCTCACTTTGTATTGCCCCCACTGGTGTGAAACAGAGCTCAGTCCTTGGTGAGATATGTGGGAGAGTTGTTTGACATATCAAGGACCCAAGTCATTTAGAGCTTTCAGTATCAGGGATTCCATTCAGATACCATACAACAACTAGTTCTGAAGAGACTGCAGTGGCTGCCAGAATGCTGCTGGTCTGAAGTCAAGGTGCCGGTGATAACATTTAAAGCCCTAAACAGTTTGGTCTCTCTCTTTATATATGGCTGCCTGAGAACTGAGATCTGTTGAAGGGGCCCTCCACTGTCTCCCACCAGTTGGGTAAATATGTTGTAGGAGGACAGTTGTAGAATTCCCTCTCTGAGAGATCCAACTAGAACCAATATTGGGATCATTTCAGCCAAAACTTGACTTTTTATTATAGCTTTTGGGCCAAACTAATTTTAGCCAGGGATGCATATGTCTTATGGTTTTACTGTTTAAGATTGTTTTAACCAGTTTTAAATCATCCGGTTTACCTGATAAAGCTATTTAATGTAATTTAATCTTTCTAAATGATAGTTACTATTTAGTAAGCTAGGAAGGGTTGGGATGAGACTGTAAAGAAGTACACTGTCAATTAACAAGATGTTTTGTACCCAACAAAGAGAAGGCAGGAAGTAATTCGGAACACATACCATCTTGAACTGTATAAATTTTATTATTTCATTACATATATAAATTACTATATATATTCATAGAATATACATTTGACATATTGTTTTTGTTATTGATATTGATTTTTTTACACACACACACACACAAATATAAGTGATATTTACTATTTATTGTTTTAAACTGATTTTATTGTAAGCAGCCCTGAGATCTTCAACTATAGAGGATATAAATATTTTAATAAATAATAAATAATATTTCAAAATGCAACTATCTGACCATTGAACCAAATGTTGAATATTAAAATGCAAGACGCAAAATACAATAGGACAGAGACGGATGCTGGGTACAGTGGTAGAGGTTGGAGAACTTGAACACCAGCTTTTTCTAATTAAGCACCAGATGCTATATTCTTCCAGATTGCACAAACTCTACAAATAAGTCTTTCAACATCCTTGCTCTGGGGGAGGGGACCCAAAGAATACAGAACACTAGAATAGTCCTGTGATATGTTAAATGTCCCCCGCCAACACACTGTGACTGGAGAGTCCTGGTGAAATCGTTTACTGTGATAAGAAGAAAACTACACCTGTCCTCTCTCTTTTCTCTCTTCATCTTGGTGTTCACATTATTTAGTGAACCTGAGATGAAATGTATCATTTTTAGCAGTCATATTGTGTCTTTTCAAATTCAAATGAGGGCTGACTGAAAGCTTGTAAAATTAGTTGTATGGTGAATCTGTTCTGGGTTCCAAAATTTAAGGAAGACAGATTGAGAAATTAAAATACCTTTTGTCTGGGGACAGAGTCCAGAAGTTTGGATAGTTCATTTAAGAGTCTTGAATAAAACCAGATTAATTTGTAAGGAAGCCATCAGCCATCCTTGAGCTAAACCTCTAACTAATCTTCATGACTGTAAAGGTGTGGATCAGGTCTGCTTCGAAGGAGATGTGCTTCAGATTAGACATGTCCTAAATCTGACTGATTTGGTTGAAGATTGATTCAGTCCCCAAACAGGTACCCTCCAGCTGTCTCTGTTTGGCTGTAACAGTCCTGATTAATCTTGTCATTCTACCTTTTCAGCAGCTTCTAAAAAGTGCCAGACCAGTTCTGCACTACATTGTTATAGTGCTATTATTCCACGTTCAACATCCCGTGGAATTCTGAGGTTTGTAGTTTACGGAGGCGAAAGAGCTCTCTGGCTGAGAATTCTAAATGCCTCTCCCTAAACTACAAATCCCAGGATTCCATAGGATGTTGAAAGTGGAATAATAGCACTATAACAGAAGTAGTAGAGAAATGGCTCCACTTTCTCTTTCCTTCTCCCACTTCCCCCCTTCATCCTCAGTTTACTGAAGCTGCTTCGCACTAAGTAGTTTGCACTCTGTTAACTCTGTATACAGGGGAGAGGAGGGGAGAGGAGGTGTGGAATCCTAGCAAGCTCAGGCAAAAGCAAACTGCAGTTTCTCCTAGCTTGTGTTTTCTTCTTCATGAAGAAATTTTACCCTCTTGATTACATTCTGACGTTGCTTGGCCACACGTGTCCCAATTTCTATCTCTGCAATGTTGAAGGGTTTAACCTTTGTTGCCACCACATAGTCCTGTTGACTTATGCTTAGCTTGAGGATGAGAAAACGTGCAAATATTTTTTTAAAGTTAGTATTTTAAAGATTTCACAGCAAAAAATATAACCAGCAAACAATGTATCTGAGGTCCAGTACAATGAGGTGTATCAAGTTTGGGATGCATAACTATTCAGCTAAAAAAATTCTCCACCTGACACAACAACATTAGTTGTTATAGAGTATCTCTCAAAAATCAACATGTGACAAGAGGTGAGAGAAAATACTGTTTTGTTTTTGTAATTTGTGAAAAAAAAGTGTGAATATTCTTTACAGTCCTAGCAGCTGCCTATGCACACACATGATGCCTAGAGCAAACCCTCTTTCTCTTCTGCAAGAGCGTATCTATGGGAATGGGACACAGTAGTTCTTCAGTACCAGGTGGGTTTCTTTTTCCTTTTTTAAGACTGTTGCTTTTTCAGAAAATATTTCACACATCCCTGATATGGCAATTCACCTTGCATGGATGGATTATGTATGTATGTATGCATGCATGCATGCATGCATGTATGTATAATTAAATAAATAAATACTAAAACAAAAAACAAAAAAACACAGCAGAGGTCTATTGCAAAAAAATGCACAATTTTAGATTGCTTTCAATCATATGACCAGCAGATGGCACACTTGCATAATTGACTTGTTCTGAAAGCTTGGTTGAACAACTCCTGAGCCTAGAGAAGAGCAGGTACTTAGAAGAACAAACTGCAGTGTTTCCAAGCTCTTACCAATAAAACTAGAGGACTATGAGCAGGAACATATACTCCTGTTAACCAATTGTCAGGATTACTTAAGGAGTACTGGTCTCATGGCTTGGGTGTGTGAGTGTGTGAGCTTCAAAGAAAAAGAGAGAGGGTGCGTGTGTGTGTGTGACTGAAGACTCATCATGAGTGCTGTCAGAAATGTGAATACTGACCAGCTTTCTGGCAGAAAGAACAGACTAAGCAGAGGTGCCTGGTTCATTGCAGCAAGGAACTCTGGATTGGGCTTTTCGTGATTTGGACTATTGCACAACTATTGTCCATTTTTACATTCCTCTGATGATATTCTGTCTTATTACTCCGCCCCACAAACACCCATTGACATTGACTTTGGTTGCAAGTATTGTGCATATTTAGTAACTGATCTTTGGGGGAAATGCACTGACCTGTTTTTCCCTCCTTTTACTTGAAATATTTTTAATACCTGTTTTTATGTTGGACTAACCAAGACTTGTGGGTTTTTTAGCATAACAGAAAAACCTGTTGTGGTTATAAAACAGATCCAAAATGGCTTTTGCAGAATTTTAATTTAATTTAATCATTTAATTGGTTTCATTTGTATAGAACTATTAACTATTTGGGCCACTTCTGCACGACACTCTTATAGCACGATTATTCCACTTTCAACATCCTATGGAATCCTGGGGTTTGTAGTTTAGGGCTATAAGAGTGTCGTGTGGAAATGGCCTTGGTTACTTCTGTCTAAAACAACCTTTTAAACTTTTAATAATGCCAGCTAGCATTATTGTTGGTGAATTACAATGGCATAAGTTAGACCTGAGCCATCACCATTCACTTTTTTTGTTTGTTGTGGATTTTGGAATTCCAAAACCACAATGTCCAAAATACCTCCCCTTCATCTTGTAAGTCTCCCACATTATCTTTTGGTGCTCTGCATCCAAAGGAATATAGCTGGATGCTTCTCTGTCACCTCCCCTCCTGTTCTCTACCAGCCAAGAAATGGTGGTGTTGGGAGGGATGCAGCTGCTGAAAAGTGGTGGTGAAGGTGATGGTGGGGTAAAGGAGAAGATCTGCATAGTTCTACCTATCAGAACTTTGTGTTACATCTTATTTTCCCAGGAGTTAGCTACAAAGGTACAGGAACTCTGTCCTGTATTTGGCCTAGCAGTGCTAGCAGCCAGATGGAAGCACAACTGTATCCAACTGCATTTGATGAAGCCATGAGTGCATGAAAACTTATGCTAGAATAAACCAATTCATCTCCACAGTGCAATTTTTACCTCTATGCTTTTGTCATGTTTTTCTCACTTTGGCTGAGTATCTTCATAGATATGTTCCTTTGTCTGAAATGTCATTTTAACTAAACTTGATTGATTCTTGGTTCTATCTTGGCATTTAATTTTTCAAAATATTGCCTTTTGAGAACCATTTCATAGGATAATTGAAACGTTTTCAGTGGATGGTAGTTGGCAACTTTGGCTGGAACAATGGCAACATCCATTTTTAGATAGGGATAAACTGAGCACAGTGGTTAATGCATTGGTAGCCTTGAAGCTGGAGTACTGTTCACATGCTGTCTATGGGATGCCCTTGAGACTGGCTGAGAGTGTACTGAATAGAGTGCTCAAATGCACAAATATCAGGTACAAGAGGGCAGGTGGAAGATATGCCTTTGTTTTAACCAGCTCATCTTTTCATGGAGTAAAAGGACTGTAGAATTGGAAGGAACCTCAGAGGTCACGCAGCTGAACATTCCTGCCAGTACATCTGATGATACTTCATTCTTGATAGGTGACAATGTGGGAATCTAAAATAAGGACCTCTAAGATAAGGAGATACATCAGGGTGGGTTTTTTCAGCCCTCTAGATCCCCTGCCCCTAAACTTGGGGGATAAATCACTCCAGCCCTGGCAATCATTACTCCTAGATGAATCCAAGAATGATGGATAACTCTGAAATATCCTTTCTCCAATTTTGCTCCAGCCCTTTCCACACGTGGGCCGGGAAACGGGGAAAGCCATGCTAAAATGTGGGCTTACCTTGTTCCATCGCCGCGCGGAGCAGCGCATTTCGATGCTCTACACGCAGCAGCGTCCTGTGGCGTCCTCGGTGCCCAGCAGCGCCCAAAATGGCAGATTTTGACTGGCGGAGCCTCTCCACCAATCGGAGAAGCTCACCAGCATGAAATCCCGCCCTCTGCCCAATCTGCAGGGACGCCCTTTCGCGTGTCCGTAAATCCATATGTGCACTGCGACGGGGCTGCACGGGGCTGGATGCCCCGTGCCTTTGAAAAACCACATAAAATGTGGTTTTTCAAAAGCACGCGACGCCTCCACTTGCGGGCACCCGACCGCGGATTGGGGTGTGGAATTACTCGAGAGTAGTCCACCCCAATTTGCGTAACGGTATAGACGACCTCCGTGGAGGTTGCTCTACACCGGTTTTTTAACCCCATGTGGAAAGGGCCTCCCTCTCCCAATCAGCGAGAAGGAGGCCAAATGGAAAAGGCCAATTGGAAGAGCCCAAATGGAAATGAGAAGTTGCTCCTAGTTTTATTTTTGGGGCTGTTTTCCCAAACAGTTTATCATCTTTGACAGCTAGAAGGAAGGAAGGTATAGCATTGTTCTCTCAATGCTAGGAGTACCTTTACCAAGTGAATTTGGTGAGGATTTTGTTAGGTACCCTTTTAATAAGAATCTGCAGAATTTACAGGTCTCTTCTTAACAAAAAAATAAAGGACTGAGATTTTTTGAAATCAAAAGTGAAAGATTCACCCATCATTAACTCTCTGTGTGTATGTGCCTTCAATTTGCCTATCAACTTATGCTGTGTACGGCGTTAAATCTTCACACCATGAATATGTATAATTTCTTAATTAAAGCAGTGTCCTGTTATTTTCTCTGAGAAATGGATTATTGGCTGACACACAAAACTTTACATCAGATCAATCCAAAGCAAGCTATATTCCACTGCTGTATGATCAGAATAATGAATTTCATATTACAGGCATCATCTCAAGACCACTTCAGATGAATTAATTAATCCAAAATATTCTTTGCCTTCATTTTTAATTCAAATAACTGAAACAGTGCAATATTTACTAGTAAATCTTAGAAGAGTAATTCCCATATTAAGTGTGGGAATTTTATGCATCTGAAGAACTAACAACTATTTAGAATGTAGGGAAGTAATCACGTCTTGCAAAAGTTACTTCTTGGACTAGGAAATAGAATAGAACTCTGTCTATGATCACAGATGGTGTCTATGACAAAGCTTTGTCAGATTCATACAACTTGGGGAACTCATTTATTTTAAAAAATTGTATGACAGTCTTTATTATTAATGGTTTAGGCAACCTTAACAACTTTGGTACAACAATATCCATTTCTAGATAGGAATAAGCTGGTCACAGAGGTTCATGTACTGGTAGCCTCATGTTGGAGTACTGTAATGTGGTGCCTATGGAGTGCCCTTGAGATTAACTGAGAAGGAACCAGTGCACTGAGTACAGTGCCCGCTTGCACAGACATCATGCTTCTGATGAAAGAATAGCACTGGCTGCCAATTAATTACTGAGCCATGTTCAAGATTTTATTATTAATGGCTGAGATCCTACACTGGGAGACTTATAGCTGGCCATGTCTCGTATCACAACGTCTCTATATCTATGTGTCACAAGGCTACTTCCTCACCCTGCAAACCACCCTTATAAGCCATGCGTGACTAACATGGCTATTCCTGATGGAGAGCAAGGGGATCAGTGGTGGCATGTCCAGTTACCGTATTTGCCAGCATATAAGACACACCAGCATATAAGACGCACTCCATTTATACACTGGCAAATACCATTTGCCAGTGTATAAGATGCACTGGCATATAAGACACACCCCATTTTCACACAGTATTTTTCAGGAAAAAAAGTGAGTCTTATATGCCAGCAAATAGGGTAGTTTCTTTTAGTTGTGTATACTGTGACAAGCTCCTATAGGTACCTATGGGAGTCTTTGGGATGTCCCTGAAGGAGACGTTTTCACAGGACTTTGAGCTAAAGCTGGATGTCTCACTACTGATGTCCTCACTCTCCAACAACCTGGGAATGGCCATGTTGGGGAGCTACATGGCTTAAAAGGTGGGATCTGGAGAGGACTTTTTGTCATTGTGTCGTTCAAACAGAATTTAAACCTGCACAGTGAACAAAACAGTGAATTGCAATGACATTAGCCTGACTTATACTAAAATAATTTACTAATAAGATGCCAACCATTATGTGAAGTCTGAAGAACTTGGGCCCAAGTTACTGTAAGATAAAGTAACAAATGTAAAGGATGACCTATACAGATCCATTAGATCATTAAGATTTTTTAGAAAAGTCCTTGCTGATTGTGTCATACTCTAAAGAGTGTCATCTAAGGATGTCACAGAAATGGGCTGTGTTTTGAGATAAAGGTTCTGGAATGCACTTTCCCTGTTATTGAAGTTGCACCAACATTACCATACCTCTGAAAATTGTGAGTCACATATTTGTTGGCACATGCATTCTTTGACTATTAGCAATGATATCACTGAACATATCTTGTGTTTTAATGTATTTTGATGTTTTTTCCTGTGTATTATACTGTACTTTTTGGATATGGTTTTGAATGTTTGCAACAGCTTCAGGTTTTTTTAAAACAACAGCATGCTGTTAATAAATGTTTTAAAAACCGCTGCCACAACCACCACCGCCAATAATAATAATGCTCTTTCACCGAGCCAGGCCTCTTCCTTGCAAAGTCATAGAATTAAAATCCCATTAATATTGCCATTGAGAGACTCCTTGTTGATAGCTGTGAAACAGAAGTGATTCCCTACCCCTATCTCTTTATACTGAGGGTTTGAGAGTCCTTTGCCATTTGTCAGCTAATCAATATCTGTTTGAAAGTACCTTTTATCATTTTCTGGTCATCTGGGTTTCTAGCTTTTGTTGTTGTGTAGCTTCAAGTCATTTGCCACTTATGGTGACCCCAGGGTGAATCTATCTTGGGGTTTTCTTGGCAAGATTTGTTCATAAGGGGTTTGTCTTTGCCTTTGTCTGAGGCTGAGAGAATGTGACTCGCCCAAGATCACCCAGTGAGTTTCCATGGCCCAGTGGGGATTGAATCCTGGTTCCAGAGTCATAGGGGGAAACACAGACATTTCAGTGTCTAGAGACATTAATTACATTATCTTGCATGTAAAAACCATACTTTCCTTACAGGTAAGGTATTACGCTTTCATAAGGACTGAACCTCTATATCTTCTACATCTCTTTCACAGGCATCTCTATATTTACACACAAAGGAACATTACCATCTCAAACTATATTCTAACCCATATACTCTGCTTGGAGGAACACACAGGTGTCCTGGAGGTTAATATCCCTGGGAATTACTATATACATAGCAGCATCCATTACAGTTATAATGAGAAATATCCATTTAACATAGCCTAGTTGAGAGCAGAAATTCTCTCTTTATCAGCATGGTCATGGGATGAGAAATTTGCAAAGCTTGGAAAACTTACTTTTGCGACTACTGCTCCCACAGTTGTGATCCAAAAAAGTAATGTTTCAGATCTCTGTAGTATTGGGTGAGGGTAGCTTGCATAAGTGAATGTAAAAAGAGTGGTGACTGAAATCAAAGAACCTTGACTACATAAGCTGTTGTATAACCAAGATTCAAAAAAGCTATAAAAAGAAATCACCCCAAGGGATATCAAAGACTCAAGGTATTGAGTGGAATAGCAGACGGATTAGAAAAAGTGGCAATGAGACAAGATGGAACAGAAAGGCCAAGGCAGGAAATAAACCAATGGACTCATATCAGGATGCAAACCAGTTGGCTGTAGCAGATTCAGGTTTTATTTAAAGCTGTGATGAAGTGGTGAGAAACCTTGCTCCATCATTAAAGCTTGCTGGAGTAACATTCAGCCAGTTACACTCTCTCTCAGCATAGTCAAAGTATCTCAAAAGGCTGTTGTGAAGAAAAAGCAGATTAACCAACATCACTTGATGCTGCACTGAGCATAAAGGAAGAGGATAGGGGCATAAATGTGAAATAAAGAAGACTTCATAATCTGCAAAAACAGATTATGGAGGAGGGCAAATGTCGTCCCATCTTCAAGAAGGAGAAAAAAGAGGAACCTAACAAATTGTCACCTGGTCAGCCTGACATCAATATCAGGAAAGATCCTAGAGCAGATCATGAAACAGTCCGTTTGTAATTACTTAGAAAGCAATGCCATAATCACTAAAAGCCAGCATGGATTTCTCAGAATAAGTCATGCCAGACTACTCTTATCTCTTTTTACAATAGGGTTACAAGCTTGATAGAGGAAGGGAATGCTGTAGATATAGCACATCTTGATTTCAGTAAGGCCATTGACAAAGTTCCACATGACATTCTTGCAAAGAAGTTAGCAAAATGTGGGCTGGACATGGCTGCTGTTAGGTGGATTTGTAATTGGTTGACCAACTGAACCCAAAGGGTGCTCACCAATGGATGCTTTTCATCCTGGAGAGAAGTGACTAGTGGGATGCCACAGGGTTCTTCCTGGGCCCAGTGCTATTCAACATCTTAATCAATGACTTGGATGACGGAGTGGAGGGCACGTTGATCAAATTTGCAAATTACACCAAATTGGGAGGGGTTGCTAATACACCAGAGGACAAGATAACATTTCAAAATGACCTTAACAGATGGGAGAACTGGGCCAAAGCTAACAAAATGAATTTCAACAGAGAGAAATGTAAGGTCCTACACTTAGGCAGAAAAAATGGAATGCACAAATATAGGATGGGGGACACATGGCTGGATAGCAGTATGTGTGAAAGGGATCCAGGAGTCTTGGTAGATCACAGGCTGAACATGAGTCAGCAGTGTGATGTGGCAGCGAAGAAAGCCAACGTGATTCTTGGTTGCATCAATAGGAGTATGGTGTCTACATTGAGGGAGGTAATGGTACCACTCTACTCTGCATTGGTTAGGCCTCATTTGGAATACTGTGTCCAGTTCTGGGCACCTCAGTTCAAGAAGGATATCAACAAGCTGGAACGTGTCCACAGGAGGGTGACCAAAATGGTGAAGGGTCTGGAAGCCATGCCCTATGAGGAACAGCTTAGGGAGCTGGGTATGTTTAGTCTGCAGAAGAGAAGGTTAAGAGGGGACATGATAGCCATGTTTAAATATTTGAAGGGATGTAATGTTGAGGAGGGAATGGGTTTGCTTTCCGCTGCTCCAGAGACTAGGACAAGGAGCAATGGATTCAAGCTGCAGGAAAGGATATTCCACCTGAACCTCAGGAAGAACTTCCTGATGGTCAGAGCTGTCCAGCAGTGGAATGTGCTGCCTTGGAGTGTGGTGGAGTCTCCTTTGAAGTTTTTTAAGCAAAGGCTGGATGGTCATCTGTTTGGAGTGCTTTGATGTATGTTCCTGCATAGCAGGGGGTTGGACTGGATGGCCCCTGTGATCTCTTCCAAGTCTATGATTCTACGATTCTATGTCTGCCTTTCTCAGCCAGGAATAGCACTATTGATGTGAGTTGTATAACATCCACATCTGCATAGGAGGCAGATGCTTGGTTGTGTAGCTTATATATCTTCTCAGCCTGCTTTATATCTTTCCCTGTATGATCAGCACACAGATCTTATGCAACCAGAATAGAGATGTTCTCAGGTCTCTCCAGTCAGACGCTTTAAAGTGACGTAATACACTAGTATTGGCAGTCGCATAGGGATGTGAGGGCAGGGAGGGCAATTCGCCCCAGGTGGCAATGTTTTTGAGGTGTCCCAGCCCGTAGTCATGCCCCCCACACCCTGGCCACAGCCACATATGCCCTGGCCACGCCCCATGCACTACAGCCATGCCCCGCACATAATGGCCATGCCCCTCACGCCGTAGCCCCACCCCTCCTACCCTCTTTCCATACACTCCAAGCTCTGCCACTGAGTACTGGACTAACACTAGGACCTCTTGATGCCATCAGATTACATCAGCTACCTGATTGAATCAACAAGTACTCTTTAACATGGGGCCTGTCTTGGGTTCATTATAGGTCCATTCACTGTTTATATTAACTTATTATTGTTTATAGTTAGTCTGGCTTTATGACTGGAACTAGTCTCTCAATGGTGCACACACATTTCACAACACACAAAGCTTTCTGCTTTATATTTTGTGCTTTATAAAGATGATGTTTAAATTTCTGAGTCTTAAATTTTACAAACTATAACCCAAATCAGCACCCAGCCTATATCAGCTATATGTGGACTAACATGGAAGCGTGCATGTGGAATAGTCTAAAAAAACCAACCCTCTTAACCCTGGTAGCTTTCCATATACCTGCCATTATATTTGATTGAGCTTGTTTGGAGGTTCTAGCAGGGGAGCACAGCTATCGTATACCCTTGACTGAAGAATGGTACACTCCTTCTATCTGGGATGGTCATCCTCTTCCACCAAGTGTGCAGCTTCAGGAAGGATGCACATAGGGCAGTGAGGGAGGAAGGGGACACCCGCCTAGCCAGGCAGATCAGCCCAATCAACCCTGGCGGTCAATGGGGTGACAGGTGTCACAGCCAGATCACCCTCACATCCTACCTGCCATTATATTTGAAAGTTCATTAGTTTGCAGCTATACCTCAGGTAATGGCCATGCTGGTGTGTGTATGTAGTAAGTATATTGGCTAAGAAGACTTTAGACACTGAGGAAGCTACTTAAGAGAGCTATCAAATTAGATTCTAATAGGTTTAATTTAAAGGACAAATATCTTAGATTTCAGCAATGGGATCAATTGCATAGAGCAGGGGTAGGCAACTATGGCTTTCCAGATGTACTTGCCTGTGACCTTCATCAATCCTAGTATGTTTTCTGATTGAGATTGGACAGGATTGTATTGGGAATGTCCTATCACTGGGTCTCCTGCTTATGCTGGAGAAAGGGATGTGCTGGATGCAGGGTTTGTAAATATTTCTTTTTTATATCACAGCTCCTAGAATTCCCCAGCTAGCATGGTCACAGAATGATTCAAAAGCTTTCTGACTGCATCTCTAAACCTCGTTCCCATTCTGTGAAGGACTTTTTGGCAGTACTCCATGCAGAATCTGTGTCCTTGAGATCAACCCTCAGAAATATATCAGACTGTAATTTCTGATATAGTTCTCCAAATGATCTTAATGGTCTTGAATGAAGTATTTGCCTTCTGTGACAATAGCTTGCTCTTTCTCCTCTCTGTATTCCAATTAGCCACTTTTCAAATGGAACAAAACAAATGTGGATTTTTGAGAACAGACTCCTGAGCTCGTTAACTGTGTATCTCATGGTAAGGTCAGAAATAGCATCCTGAATTAACCTACCAAATTGATAGGCTTCTCAAGGTTTCTAGTTCTGTGTGTTGTCTGCTCCTTTTTAGAGGTAGAATATTCATAGGAGTGAAGGCCTTTGAGGCTTCATAAAGTGTAGATGACTCATTTTTATATTGCTTTTTAAAGTAAATATATGACTGCTGTTTCAAAGAGCAAGGCTATATTATGCATGCAGTGTCTGGCAGAAAATGTATACTGGAGCATCCTTAACACTAAGAGAACGTGAAGATGTCTGCTTCTTGCTTTTTCATTACCAGATTAAGCTATTTGCATACAAGTTTATGAAGTGGGCTGTTTTTTTTAAACTTTATTCATTAGTTTTAACAAAAATCAGTCTAATTCACAAAATAAGGCCCTTTTCACAGCTTATCTCTGTCCTGGCAGTGTCCGGTGACAATGGTGGTAGTGGCTGTCCCAGAAGAGGAGCACGATGGAGCGCTCCCCTCTGCACCAGCTGCCTGCAGGAACCAGAAAGCACAATGGCCACACTTCTTTCTTCTGCAGCACAGCAGGGTACTGTCCTGGGTTGCACTGGGGCAGGAAGCAGACATTGCGCTTCCAGGGCCTACACAGCAAAGGTAAATGCAGGCATGTGGGGGGGGGAGTGATGTGATCACCAGTCATTGATGAGGAAAACCAATCAATGTTTTGTGGCATGCCTGGGGACAGGAGAAGTATTGGTTTGGGACGACAATGTGCATAAGCTTCATCCTGGCCCTGCCCTTCTCCTGTCCCCCATGGTGAATTGGGTGTGTTGCACAGAAAGGGCCTAAGATACATTCAAGAAAAGAAAAAGCAAAAACGAGAAAAGAAAGAAAACAACCTTAAAATTAAATTAAAATGAAAACACAAAACTAAAACACTAAACTAAAACACTGCGCACTAACTAAAACACTAAACACTAACTACTGAAACACAAAAAGGCTCTAACCATCCAGGTCAAACTGTAATGAAAGATAATATATATATATATATATATATATATATATATATAAATTCTATCATTACAGATCCCAATAAATAATCCTACTAGAATTACAAGTAACCACAACTACAGATAATTGCATTGTTAGATTTCTTATTGCTCAAAAAGCACATAAAGGGTTTCCAATCTTTAAAAAAAACAAAAAGGCAAAACAAAAAAACAAATTCAATTGGCTTATTCTTTAAAACCCACATTAGTTTGCAATTTGAGCTAACTCAGCAACAATCCATTCTTCCATCATTGGTGCTTTAGTCCATTTCCAGTTTTGATCACACAATGTTCTTGCTGCTGTTATGATGTATCAAAGGCATAATCCATAGTTAATATTCAATTCTTTACCCATAATACTCAGCAAAAACATTTCTGGTGACATCACAAAATCCTGCATTTAAAATATTTTTGATTAACATAGTAAATCTTAGACCAGAAACTTTTCACATTCTTACAAATCCACCACATACGGAAAAAGGAGCCCTCCTTATCTTTACATCCCCAACATGGATTTGAAACAATCTTAGACATTCTGGCAGCTTGTTTGAGGTTAAATATCATCTGTACATCACCTTATACATTTTTTTAATTACTACACAAAGTGTATTTTATATCTGTAGACCACATTTCCCCCCATGCATCCATTTGAACATTGTTGCCAAAATTGTGAGTCTGTCTTATCATATGCTCTTTTACAGGTTCATCTTCTGTCTCTAGTTTCAAAAGGTACTTGTATACTTTTGATGCATATATGTCAACTGTTATTATTTTCTTGTTTATAAACCTATTCCTGAGAGTTTTATATGAGGAGCTGAAGCCATTCTCCAGGTCTTAAGGATGAAGAATGATAACAATAACACTTCAGCAACTGCTGTTGTTATTTGAATAATACCATACAGTATAGCAACATATCCTCGGTGTATCAGGTCCCTTACACAATTCTATATGAAACATAGATGGATTGCTTCTCCAGATAAGTTTATAATCAAAAACAGAACGTAGGAAAAACAAAAACAAAAGAAGAGCTAGGTAAAGGCAGAGAGGTCAGAATGTAAATAAATGCTGTTCTGTGTACATAAAGCTCTGTTACAGTTGCAGATCTTTTATGCATAAAATACTATGCAGTCAGGAGGAGTATTTGGTGACAGATAAAGATCAATGAGCTGGTTCTACTGTTAGGCAGAATGCAGTAGCTGCCCCAGGCGGCAGATGTTGGGAGCAGTAGCACTTCCTCTATCTCCATCCTTTTTTAGCCAGTGAATGGATATGCTTTCTTTTGATGGTCAGCTGGGATTAGCTGGTTGTGTCATCTAATCTAATCACACCCAAACCTACACCCAACCATTGGGAGGGTCCTCTAGATGGACAAGATGGCAGAAAGACACAGGCCAGAAATGTTACTTTTGGGACTATGGCTCTCAGAATCTTGCAACCAGTATTGCTACTGAAAACTAGTACAGCCCTTTCCCAACTCACCTTTTCTAAATTCTGAAGGAAAGTAGCCTCCCCAGGCCATTTTTTCCAGTACCCATTTCTGGTATTGTTCTGCTCAAATAGTGCCACAGTTGTTACACCGTGGCAGTGGCTTGAGAGGGAAGTGAGTAGGTAACAGGAGCAACAGCAGGGAAGCAGCAGCAAGATGTTTGTTGACAGAGTTCCTGCGTATTATGCAACCTGTCTGCATACCTCACTAGCGTGCTACCCTCAGAAGCAGGGAAGGATGCTGTCCTCTTATCATTTTTGAAGTGAGATCCTATGATCAATGTGGTTTACTTCAAGTTAAGGATGTAAGTGCTCATAGCTAGTCCTGCAGATGGCATATATGTCTAAGCAGAAGGCTCCACAAGTATGGGGAAGCAGCAGAAATGACAAAGGACAGAATTATTTACAGGAGCACAAAACTTTTGGTTTTGTGATGAAGAAACAGAGAAGCAGAGGCTGAGGCAGCGATATAATTGACCCAAAAGAGTTTGTGCTGAACATGGAGAGGAATGAGGAGTTGAGGAAGACATCTAAGGAGGGATGTCTCACGGTCAGAGGGAGAAGAGAAATGAATGATCTTAGCAGTGACATTTGGGGCAGGAGAGGGAGCAATGGTATAAAAGAGAAAGGCTGGAGGGCAGGAGGATGTAGGTGACAAGGCAGATGACTAGAATATAAGTCAATTATAGGTGAAGAACAGCTGAAGTTTTGCATAGGAAGAAGTAATGTCACTTGCTAAATGACTGAATGTGAAGAGTAAAGGGGAGAGAAATAGAAACAAAGAACAGGAGAAACATAGTTTGGAGAAATCTTTGGAAAAACAAGTTTTGCTTGGATATGATAAGTTATGAGATAACAAAGTACATATCAGCAGCAGATGTGGGACTAGACAAAGATAAAGAAGTTTCAGGGACAGAGGGTGTAATTATTGTATAAATACTAGCCATACCTTTGATGTTAGTACTAAATATGAAATGGGAAACAATTCATTCTACCCTCTCTGCATGCCATATTGTGTGAGCAGGGACGAATATGTTGCAGATTAAAGCCACAGACAACCAATTGGAGGAAAAAAGGCCACAACTTTATTGATTACAGAGCACAATGGGGTTGGTGCCCGCATGGGTCTGGATTCCATCATTGATCAACCTGCCTGTTGACTGATAAACCAAGCTTCTGGTCCTAGTACCAGAATCCCAGGGAATGGCAGGGATATCCCATCAGCCAGGAACCCATGCCAACTGGGGTGCCATGCAGTGAGTGAACTTCTGAGCTGGCCACTCCTGAACCACTTAGCACCCCCCTGAAACACCTGATATGCCTTGTATCAATGCCAGCAGGCCATTGGTACCCAGTAACCTGCATCTAAGACCCATGCGACCGCCCCAAAAGTTGTGATGAAAATAAGAACTATACATAAAGACATAGGAAGGGTTGAGCTGGGCGCAGCCAGAACAAAAGAGGCCAAATCTACCATGGCAGGGGAATACATACCCCTCTCCCACTGCAGACTGCGCATGCACAAACCCACCTATGCCCAGCCTGGCAATCAATGGGAGCGCTCCAGCTCCACTCCTATTGGCTTTCGCATTTGTGGGCATCCGGGCACTGCAGCACCCACTGCAACCCTGAATGAACCCCACCCACCTGCCCTTTGAGCCTGGAAGAGGAGCAGCTCGACTCAATTGTCCCACTCTGCAAATGGTGTGCACGGCCAAGTAGGTTGCGCAGCACGCTTTTTAAAAAAAACGGTGCCACCACTTAAAGCTCAAGGCACATTTCAGGGAAAGAATGGCCTGTGAATCACACAATGCATTTCAGCCTATTATATACTCACAGGTTTTGTTCAGAGGATATTGGAACAGTGTACAAAAATTAGTGTGATGAATAAACTTCATCTTCTGCACAAAGGTGAAAGAGAGGAAAACCCCTCCAGCTATGGCAATACGGGAAGGAAAATATTTATTGGCTGGGTTTGCAAAGATTTAGGTTAGCAATGCCTACTACTGGAGTCATATTATCTGTTAGGAGAGATGTCTACTCATCAATATTTCAAATTCTTAAAGGTTTCAAAAGCATCTTTATTTTACATTTTGCTTTCATTCAGGAGGTTGCAAACATTTTTAAATACTTATTTACTTTTCTGACTCCTGTTTATAATATATGTTTTCAACTTTTTATTACTTTGTTGGTGCTTTTTTACAATATCAATAAATGGTGTGTGTGTGTGTGTGTGTGTGTGCATATGCTATTTCATTAAAATAGTTATCATATGTGGTTTTGTCTTCTTTTTGTATCCTCCTTATAGCTTGCAAAGAAGGGGAATTCTTCGCCCAACCTGTTGTCTACTTACAATAATAATAATAATATTTTTTTTTGACAATGCCAGGATTGTGGTCTGCATTTTTTCTGCATAAAAATAAGTCTATGTATTCATTTGAAACTTGGCCCTTAGAAGAGACAACTAGTCTACAAAGTTCTACCCAATATTATTAGCTTTTTTGTACATTGAGCAAGCAGGTCAGTCTCTGCACTAGAGGATAAATGGATATAAGTCAGACTTTAGGAATGGGAAGCCACAAAAATCATTTGCAGAACAATTTGGTCTTCCTGGGCATTCAGTCTAGGACCTCAGAACAGCAGTCCTTGAACAAACACTCAAGCAAAAAACTGCCAAGGAAGATTGGAAAGAGCAGAATTGGAATACACCCACAAACTATAGTCTATCAACAATGGGCTGAACAGAGACAATGGTTTCCTGACACAGTATTAGAGTTGGCCCTCCTCTAAGGGGGACTGATTCCAGGATCCCCCCCATGGATACCCCAAAAATGTGAAAATTCAAGTCCATATTAAAAAATGGTGTAGAGCAGCAATGGAAACAGGGTGTTACTACAGTTCAGGCCTACCCGGTGATAGCACTAGATATCTCTTTTGATATCAAATTCATTCGGCCTTCCTCTACCACCCCGCTCCACGTGTTTGCGAGGCCTCTGGACAAGCACGTACACAGGTGCAGCCAGTAAGTGTTGGACATTCTATTCTTC
Source organism: Ctenosaura bakeri (assembly GCA_948474755.1). Lineage (NCBI taxonomy): Eukaryota > Metazoa > Chordata > Lepidosauria > Squamata > Iguanidae > Ctenosaura > Ctenosaura bakeri. Next base: position 137,002 of record CAOLHI010003803.1, read on the forward strand.
ACCTAGGCAGGCAGAACAAAGCCACTCCGTTGCTTCAGGGACCTCCCTGCAAACACCTCTTGCTTAAGCGCGACTCTAAACAAAGACGCCCGGCCTCGTGCCGATAGTATGACAATGCCAAGCTATTTGCATACTGGCTATACTATTGTTAAACCTGCGCTAAGCCCATCATGTTAAACTTGACCTTTCCCAAAGCTTTGTCCCGCTCCAAACTCGCATTGTTCTCACTGAGTATGGCATGGCCTGTAGGCACAATTCACCCTATAAAAACTCCCCGATTCCGAAACCACCTCGGATCGCTCTGGATTTCCATCCCGCCTTGCTGCCATTTTGTCTGACGAGCTCCCCTCAGTGAACCGCACTGAGCTTTCTTCCCCACCATCTTCAACTTCTACAGGACTACGAGAAAAGGTGTCGTATCACCCATTCCCCCTGAAAACTCTTATTTCTAATTCCTAGTTAGCTGTGTGCTTGTGGTATCTTTTCTGTTGTTCATCCGTTAATAAAGATATCATTTTGCTATTTTAAAACTGTCTGACTGCTTGACTGACCTGACCCCGTAGACATTGGGTTACAAGATCCCTGCTAAGTTACCCTGCCTCTTGCTAGCTTAAGAGAGTGCTCCAGTTAATTTCCCCAACTTGGGTTTGTGTTTGGTTATTTAGGTGCCCCTCCCGGGACCCCCAGAGAACAGGGTAACAAGGGAGTCCACCATCTGCCCACTGCCACCTTCAAGCAGCTTCCTTGAATGATTATGCAGGCATCACCACCAAACACCTGTCCCTGCAGAACCTGCTTGCCACCCTATGATTGGTGGCACTCCTGTCTGCTGCCCTGCAACCGGTGGTGCTCCTGGTGCTCCTGCATGGCCATTCGCAAATGAACAAGCGGGATCATCACTACTACTTGCCATCTCCTTGTAGAAGCAGCTCACTGTTCTGTGATTGGTGGTGCCAGTAGTGGTCCTGCATGATCATTTGCAAACAAAGGATCAGGAGTGCCACTGTTGCCAATTGCAGGATGGTGAGCAGCTTCCACAGGAACACGATGAACAGCAGCAATGGAGCTCTGCGGTGGGTTGAATCTGTGGATTATGAGCCTGCAGCTACAGTGGGCTCACTGCATGACACCAGTAAACACCTCTGCCTAATGAGGCTCTCTTGGCCAGATTATCAAAATTCCTCTCTGGTTCCCAGACAGCATTACACTGCATTCAAATAACTCCCTCCATCATCCATATGGTTATCAATCTCTTTCTGCCTTTGTCTCCCAGGACCACCATTAAGACTGAACTTGTCACCCCATCACCATACCCAAAGGTTTTGCATTTCTATTGATATTCACATCTATAGCCTGCTCATAAAGCTGTGTTCCTAGGCACTTCACTCCATGCACAGGATGAAGCAGATTTAGGCCTATGAAAGTTTATGCTACTAACTTCTTTCTCTCAGTTAGTCTCAAAGGTTCTACAAGATCCCTTTGCATAATGAATCAACTGTGTGATGATATGATAGAGTTCAGATAGAGAGAAGTAATAATACACTCTATTCTGCTTTGGTTCAGCTTTGAATACTGTTTCCAGTTCTGGGTACTATAACTCAGGAAAGATATTGACAAACTGGAATGTGTCCAGAGAAAGGTGACCATGATGGCAAAGAATTTGGACATGAAGCTCTATGAAGAATGGCTTAGAAAGCTGTGTGTGTGATTAGCTTGGAGAAGAGAAGACTGAGAAGTGATATGATAGCTATCTTCAAATATGTGAAGGGTTGTCATGTAGAAGATGAAGATGGAACAAGCATGTTTTCTGTTGCTCAAGGGATTAGGGCAAAAGTTATTATATTTAGTTTGCAATTACTTTGAAAAGGGAACACTGTGTCTGCACTGCTATTATATGAGGATAAAATTCAACAGTTAAGAAAGAAATAATGGAATATATACTCCACAGAGCTCTGACAATGAGCTTCATCCTCTGCCTCCAAGTTCAGCACAAAATGCCCCTCAGCCTTGAATGTGAAAATGTTTTTATGAGTGTATGTGAAAGAAAAATTTGCACCATATTACATTTACAATGATGATGGCAAGACCCAGCAGTTACCAGTAAGAAAAACGGAAAGGAGAGGAAGAGGCAGAGAAGACCTTTCAGGAGGGGCATGGCACGTGCTCCACATAACCATTTCCACTTTTGAATCAATGTTCAGTGTGTTTTAATCCAAGGACTTTTACCATAGAATCTCTAAATGAAGTGATAAGAAATGGATCTGTGCAAAGGCAATGACCTCTACCATTTTTCTACACAATTTTTTGTTGTAGAAGTCATTTCTGACTCATGGCTGAGCAGAGAATCAAATCTTGGTCTTCATGGTTGTAGTCAAATGCTCAAACCACTACACCACATTGGCTCTCCCTCTCCTGCATAATACAATGGCCTAAATCCAATGTAGTTCTAGCAAAGCAAAAATTCCTGCTAGACACACTTGTGTTCTATTATACCTTTGTGTGCAACGAGCTTCACAGCTGCTTGTGCACATGGCTGTACAACTGCTTCATATAATTCCTTTTAACTGTATAACCACACAAAATCCAAAGGATACTACTTTTGCCCTAATACTGAAAATGTGTAGCCACTTGCCCAATGGACCATGCATTAAAAGAGTGATTTAACTGGACATAGGTCCTGAATCCAATTACGTATCTATAATGCTTCAAATTTAAGCATTATATTATATTTTTGTTAGTATACACACATATTGTACTCAGTCATTCCTGATGGATCTAACCTCACATTCTAAACACTGCCAATTTAAACTAGTGTTTCTTTTGCACTCCTTACTTTCTCACACTTTTGTACTTGTTTCTGAAAAGAAACTGAATCTTTCCCCTTAGTTGCTGCCTTTCCAGAATAATATTCCTATGAATATAGTTGCCAAAAAAAAAAAAAATAGAACAAAAATAGCCAGGGTAAACTTTGGTTGTATTTCAGTACCTTGACATGTCAGCTTTTAAAGTTGAAAAGAGTCTAATTCCCAACTTCCTCCCAGGCATTTGAGGACTTGCTGAAATTAATTAGTCAGGCACATCTTATTTCAGCCATCAACCTCTACTGAGGTTGAAGTCTACTTCCCTTTTAATTTTTACTTTCTGGGCATAACAACAACTTTTATGGAGCACATGCAAAAATGTCCACATGAAAAATGCCTTCTAGCCCCACATGCAAAAATGGTCCCTGAGCCACTTACTGGCAGTACCTGATAGGTTTCCAGGAAAGAAAGAACCATTTGATGCCAATAGGCACAAATAGGATTTTGATCCCTGGTACGCTAAGGCCATTCCAGCACGGGGCGAGGGAATTGCCCCGCGCTGCTACTTACCAGATCTTCTGGCTCCCCGGTCCGATCCAGGCTGCTCTGGAGCAGTGCGTGGTCATCGATCCGCTCTGCTCCGACATCCAAAATGGTGGCTTCTGGTTGGTCGTGAGTCTCAACCAACCGCTGAAGTTCGCCAGCCTAAAGCCTGCCCTCGGCAGATCGCTTGCATTGGTGCAAGCCTGCGAATCTGCACAAGGGATCAGGCTTGCAGTGGCGCGCTCCGTGCTTTTGAAAGACCGGAAAAATCAGGTCTTTCAAAAGCATGCTGGAGGACCACTTGGGGTCTTTTGGAGCGGACTGAGGTGTGGATCTACACTTAAGTAGTCTGGACCCAGTCTGCTCCAAGGTGCAGATGTCCTCCATGGAGGATGCACTGCACCGTTTTTATTACCCCGTGTGGAAATGGCCTAAGTTAAAAATGGTCAGTTCCCTTCATCAGACAACCTAAGAAATACTGCTCTAGCCCATAATTCAGAAAGGAATATACATGTGTAGGTTATACTTGCAAGAAACCTTTTCTACTTAAAAGGATTAGGCCTACTTAACCTGTTGTTGGACTGCAACACTTTAACTTTCAGGCTGAAGTGCACATGTGTGAATGTTCCTCTGTGTGAAATAATAAAAATACAAGTAAATATTTGTTAATAGTAAATCAGATGTCACAATGACCACCCTTTCCCTAAGATTTTTTTTTCTCCAGGGAGAAGTATTCAGTGATGTGAGCCAAGCCTGAAGACCAAACCAGTAAATTTAAGAGATTTTAACAGAGGTGTGGAATAATTTAGGCTGTGGTCTGCTACTTACTTATTTAGGTGGAAACCATATAAAAATCTAAGAACTTACTGATGTGTAGGATTATACTATAACTGACTTAAGACTACCCACAATCATATGTGTTATAGTGCTTGTCATTTGAGTTAACAATATTTATATTAGACATACTGATGTTGGCGTTTGTTTTTGTTTTTTGCAGAGTATTATTTTTGGTCCTGTTTAATAAAGATCCTGTCTGTTATCTTCAGACTGAACTCTAAACACTGCTTTGTCATTTGAGCATCACTTGCCCTCTCTTTTCTCTCTCTCTCTCTCTCATTTGAGAGAGACATAAGAATTAAATGCCATTTTTGATGCTGCTAGGTTTTCTGAAAATGTCCATGGCTGGCCTTTTTCTTTTCTTTTCTTTTTTTTGCACTGAAGAATGGCTAAAATCTACTATAAATATAAACAATGGTACTAAAATTCAGAAGATAAAATAGAAAGCTCAAGCATGTTAATGATTGAAAAACCAACCAGGAACAAAAATACCATCTCTTGATGGTGGATTCCAATCTGAATAAAACCAGAGTTCAAGGCATGCTTTAGAAGATCAAAGAGATTAGATAACTAACAGGTTGGAATAAAAATGAGGGTGAGAGACAGGTGGAAACTTGGATTAGAAAGCAAACTAAGCTTCCTGAAACTGAGGAAGCTCTCAGAAAAAAAAAAAATCAAATTATAATGGATAGTGAATTTTTATGCATAGTAAAAGAGAACGTTGGCAAATACTTAGATTATTCCACTGCTCTTTTTAAAGTCCCTAGGGATTGCCTGCTCTAGCCAGTAGATACTTTGCTAGATGATGGTCCAGTGGTTAAGCCTGCCTTCTCAATCTGATATCCCCGGTGTGTTGGACTACATTGTTCCAAATCAGTGCAGCTAATAATGAGACTTTTGGTCCAGTGGATCTGGAGGGCACCAATTTGGAGAGGACTAGGCTGAGACATTTGATGGTGCAGCTGTTACTCAATACTGAAAGTCTTGAGCTTAAACTGTGAATTTATTTCACTCTCCTTTTTGCTGAAACTCGTCTAGGGGTGGCCATTGTATGGCCTCCAGAAGTTTTTGGATTACAAATCTCTGCAAGTCTCACTGTTGGCTGTGCTGGCTGAGGCTGCTAGTAATTGCAGTCCAGTTATATCTGAAGGACCATATGATTCCGTCTTCTGATGTAGACCAAGATTCTAGCCAAGATCTATTTTTTTTCAGTGAATAGTAAAACTGGGTCTACTGTTAGATATCAGAATGATGTGGACTGCTTCTAGCAAACAAATATTAAGAAAGGGCACTGAGGAACAGCTTTTGTGAAAGTGCTACTGTTCACTTCTGTCAAATTTCTACACACTTATTTCTAAGTGTATGGTTAGCATGCATATGAGTTCCCTTATATGTATAGTTGTATTTCTCTGACTGTGGCATAATCCCTCTACTTCCGTTCTAGCCTACCTCTTGATATCATGGGACATTCTGATGTTCCGAGGCTCCCACAAACCTCAGCCAACAAGACCAATGGTGAGAATAATGGGAGCTGGAGTCTAAAAGTGTCAGACGGGTTATGAGTTCCCTACCCCTGCTCCATTGGCATGGAACTGGACTGGGGTGAATCCCTGTGGTTTGGAACCATTCTGGAAACAGAACCTAAGCTAAGGTTCCTAAAGTTTATGACTAAATCAGCTTCAAATTAAGAACAAATTAAGAACAAAAACAAGGCAAAGTGATCTCTCTACCTTGTTATTTTTGTTGTTTGGAAACTGGCAAAAAAGCAAAAATATCCAGCCAGAGAGACTGTTTACTGAATTAGTTAGCAATCCTTTCTCAAACAGGATATCCCTTCTGAAATTGTGGTCTCTTTTTTCAGTTTAGGTGATTTCTCCACTTCCAGTAGGAAATGATTAATCACTCCAAACATACAAAACTGAGGCTTAATATTTCAAAATCTGTAACAGAATTCTGTTTCTGTGCTATAGTACTTCCAGTTATGTATGTGACTTAACGCTCATTAGAACCCAAATGGAGGCTATCATACCTTGGACATATCATGAGACAACATGACTCAAAGGAAATTATAGTACTGCTCAATAAAATGGAAGGCAGTCTGAAAAAGTAAGCAAGCAAGCAAGCAAGCAAGCAAACAACATTACAATGGCAAAAGCCATGAGTCTGAGGTTACAAGAACTGAGGAGGGTGGCTGATAACTAAGGTTCATGGAGGTCTCTTATTTACAGGTCATGAAAAGTCAAAGCTGACTTGATGTCAAATCACAAGAACAAAAACATACTTGTTACATGCAAAAGAAGTAGAGACATTGTTTAGTAGCCAAATGTAATGTGTTGCAGCCAATTAAGGCTGTTGTTTCCTATACATTACTCTCAAGCTCTGCAAAATACATGCATATTTCTAACCAAAAATGCCAAAATTTTATTACTGTTTTCTAAGCACAGTATAACAGAATCACGTTATGACTCTAGAAACTGTGTACTGAAAAATTGGAATCATGCTAACTTGTACTTTTTAATCTATCATTTTATCCAGCAATATCTACCTTTCCCTCCAATATCTTGTATTATTTTTGCTATCTTTTTTCTCAGGGGTATAGATGGAAGGATGACATGTTACTTTAGCTCAGCCCTCCAGATATTGCATGTTGCATGTTGCAGATATTGTATTGCGTGTCCCAGACATTTTAACCAGCCTAGACAGTGGGAAGGTAGGACAGTTCAACAAACAGGCTATCAGTTCCCATGGCACTTACAGCCTGTTTGTAATCAATAGGTGTGGAAAAAACTCTATATACTTATGATTTCTATTTCTATTTGTTCCTTATATTCTTGAATAAAAAAAGCATTAAGGAAAAGCAAATGAGTGAAAATATTGGAAGTGGAAGTTGAAAGATGTGAGAGAAAATGGTTGAATCCAGGGTGTATAGATATCTTAATACTAGATTACTGCATTGTAATCAACATACATGTATACTTGCCATACTGACAATGCATAGCTAATTAATATGAAGCTGATGAAGCTCTAGGCAAAACAGCAGAAACATTGCGGACCTTACTGTTTCTGTGCTGCTAAATCTGAGTTAAGTTCTTAGCATCGGTAGCTGTGCTCTTACATCCCCTTTCCACATGGCATGGCTTCCCCGCAGTTGGGACACGATGGCAGTGCTCTGCAGGTCATGCTTCTGCACAACATCGTCGTGGTCCCACTGCCATCTTTTCCCTGTGTGTCATGCAAGAGCGGCATACGTAAAACAAACAAAAAAATTCTTTTTACACCTACCATCATGCCGCACTGCCACCTTTCCCGGCTATCCAGAAGGGCAGAAGCACGCTGGCAACACCCCCCTCCCCAGCACAGCAATGGCAAGTGTTTGTCTGTGCTGTGGAAGGGAAAAGGCAGGGCCAGAGTGCTCCCTTCTGCAGCAACTGGGTGCAATGTGGAGGGGAGTGTTCCTGGTGCACTTTCCCTCCCCGCCAAGGCTGCAACAGGACTTCATGGAGCGTCGTTGTGCAGAAATGGCCTCAGTTAAGTCCTTGGTATCAGTAATTCAGAGCATTTGCTTTTCATCAGAAGCTTTGCTGTTAAATTTGGGTGCAGTATCTGGCTATCAGTAGTCAAAAAGCATCTATTTATTACTGGATAGGTACTGTGCTATTATACCTGGACAAAATTTTTTTCCAGAATCATTAACCTGAGTTTCTATTTATCACTGACAGTTCATGGACAACTGTAAATAGGCTGGAGAACTTGGTGCACCAGATCCTTTATAGGACTTCTCTAAAGTTTTGCTTACAGTGTTTGTTGCAACTGCACTATTTTGTACTATTATTCCTGTTCTTGATATTGTCACTGTAAGTTTCTTTATTGTCTGTTCAGTATCTGTATATGTTTAATTTTTTTATATCATCCATTTGTATACTATCACTCTGTGTTAGTATTGGAGTAAAATTACTTTATATTCAATTCTACATTCATTAGTACACAGGCTTTTCCAATTCAATCATAAACCTTATGAGCTGGCAGTGAGAACCGCAGCATGGTTTAAAACCATTGTTCAAATGCATCTTCCCAACATAATAGTAACAACAGTATGTTGTGCCTTCAGGTTGAGTCTGACTTAATAGTGATCCTATCCTAGGCTTTTCTTGGCAAGATTTATTCAGAGGAGGCTTGTTATTGCCTTCTTCTAAGGCAGAGAGAGTGTAATTTGCCCATGATCACTCAGTGGGTCTCCATGACTGAGCAGGGATTCAAAGCCTGGTTTCCCAGAGTCCTAGCACTGAAATCATTATATCATGTTGGCTCTAACAACGGCATACTGATTTGGTTGTTACAGCATGGCTGGTCATGATACATTGTTTGTGGCTGTTGGACTAACAGCTGTTTCTGAACTGAAAGGTTTATTCTGAAGCAGAAGTGATTATCAGACAAAATATACAGGGTTAACAGAGTTGCAGCGTTTAATCATTAGATCAATTGATTTAAAGTGCAATTCAGACTTTCATCTTGAAAAGCTCTGATGTCAGAGTTTCCAAGACAGGGGTGGACCACAGCAGTGAAGGAGCGATTTTTGCATTTACATGCCAGGTCACTTGGCATGTTCTCAGAAAATCTGAAATGGAATTGTCTTATTTTGGTTTTTTTGGCCCTAAATCAGCCAGTTTTCATAGTTTTTAGCAGGTTGGATGGCTATCGGTGGTGAACAAAAGTATCTAAGCAGCCATACTTTAAGGCCATTTTTCAGTGGCTTTTGCTGAGAGGCTGTGTGAAACCCATGGGATGTATTTTCTGCACCCCTGCTTTATGATATTCCAAGCCCTGCTAGACTCATGCTGGCAGACTGGAAGTGAGATAAGTGCTTGTTTTGTTTTCCTCCCTCCACATCTGTTTTTACAAAGTAATGTCAACACACTGAAGCAGCAGAATCCATTACCCTTGTGTACCTCAGACTCTAGCTTCCCATCCAAGTCAAGGCCCTTCATCCTATTGGCGTTTCTCTAATTGCGGAGATATGCACCTACTGCAGGGTGCAGACATTTACACTGAGCCCAATAAGAGGGATCTTTTTCCATATGGATCTTCCCTGCCCTTGTCCTGCTTGTGTCAATTTAATTAATTAGTGAGTACTGCAGTGGTGCAGCTTCACTTGAAACATAAAGCAGCAGTAACTGACTGTCAGGTTGAACCTCAGTTTTATAAGGCAAAATATACATTTTTCAATAAACCAAAAATCTTTATGCTATAAAAGACTGGCAGGCACTAGATGCAGAGAAGGAAGGAAGGAAGGAAGGAAGGAAGGAAGGAAGGAAGGAAGGAAGGAGAGTGAAAGAGAGACACACTTGGAAAATGTTGAGTGAGGAGATTCACTCATGGAAGCAGGCTGGAAGTAAAAGCAAGATGATAAAGGGGTGGGAGTCATAGATTGATTAAATCTCTGCTTCTAATTTGCTTGAAAACCACTTGAAATGAGGATGAATAGAATTTCTGATTAAATACCTTTAGGAACTGGGTCTTCATCTTGTTTGTTATATATGTTTGTAGTTACTCTACTGATACTCTCTTTGGAGAATTTTCAGTTAATGGGAAAATAATGAAAGCATGGTAGACACACACACACACACACCTTTCTCCACATTTCTTCCCTTTACTTTGAATATCACTTTTCTGAATTTAAGATTGGAGTCCAATAGGAACAGATGAAAGCAGCTTTAGTAATTGGACAAACTCAGGAAACACAATGGAATATAATGGTGATAATTTGTAAATATATGTTCCAAAGCCTCAGATTTCTATTAACCCAAAACTCTAGCAATGGGGCTCGTATCCAAAGGAGAACCAAGAAGGACTTAGTTCATAAAATTGTGCCAAATTTGTGTTGAGTTTTATACAATGAAACAGTTAAAGCTATCAAGCCAAGTGTTTTCAATTCACATCTTAAAAGTCTGGCATTCTTCTATACTGACATCACACCTACTTCTCCTTCAGTTTTGTGTGTTTGCTGATGTCAGTCTTGATAATCTCTAGAACTAGGAATATCTTTAAGCAAGAAGCAAATAGAAACACTTCCAAGTTGAGTTTCTTACCGCCTTTGTGTGTTCCACTTCTATGGCTATATGTTTTGTTACCTAGGATATGGCAGTAAGAGGAATTGTTTCACTGTTGCAGTATGTGCTGAAGTGATGGGTGCCATTGACTGGTCTAAGCAATTAGAGCTGACTTAGAGTCAGAATATGATAAAGCATTTCACAGAAAATGTCTGAGCTTGCAGAGTGTGAAGTTTTCTGTGTTCATTTTCAGGCTCTGTATCAGAGTATCAAACTGATACAACATTATTTAAAATGATAATGGAACAGAAACTGATTTTCCAACAAATGTGTATATTCCTTTTCCCACTATTACTTGGTTATTAGATTCTAGAGTTACTGCCTTCAGGCATGATGCAAGCAAAGAAAGGCACTGCAAAGTCACATTTGACTTCAGTAGTGGAAGTTTCTTCAACAATAATCAGAAGTGCTTGAATATTCAAGAGTGATTGTGTGAGTGCTACAGTTATAGAATCCTGGCCATTTCAGCACTAGCCTGTTATAGCGCGATGATTCCACTTTTAACATTCTCTGGAATCCTGGGGTTTGCAGTTTCGGGAGGGGCCGGCCGCCCCCTTCCGAAACTGCAAACCCCAGGATTCCAGAGGATGTTGAAAGTGGAATCATCGCGCTATAACAGGCTAGTGCGGAAATGGCCCCTGACTGCATACTAACTGCCATGGCTGCATCCTGTGGACTCCTGGGATTTGTAGTTTGGTGAGGGACTGAAAATTCCAAATATCTCAAAAAATACAAATTCCAGAGCTCCATAGGGTGGAGCCATTGCATTTAAAGTACAATCACAGTGGTATAATGTGAAAGAGAAGCGTATGTAGCCAGAATAGCAGTGCATACATTCCATGCTCAAGTGAAAGCAATGAAGATTTGGAGAAGCACAAAACAGAACAAAAACCAAGAAAACCTGATAGAGGGGGAAAACCCCACTAAGCTATTCCCTCCTTCGACTGCCCAGTGATGGTTGATCATTCTCAGCTGGCACAGGGTGCTGATTGTTTCTTTTGTGTGTGTGTGTGGGGGGGGTTGCATCTGGAAAACTGGGAATGGGCAGGAGGAGTAGAATAGAGTATCACAGAAGCAATAGAGTTGCTAAAAGATGAACTCAAGCAACATGAGATCATTAGCCCAAGATTTTTAAGTAGTTTCTTATCATAGTATCAGGAAGGAACACTATATCCTACTGTTAAGTTCCCACTAAGGTAGACTCATTGAATCAAGGTGACTTACCTGCCACACTCACCATATCACAGCTGAGTCAGTTGCTCTAAGGACAGACTAAAAGGATTCAAGCTATCATCTCAAAGTTAAGGAACTAGCAGCTGACCTATATTTCATAGAGAAGGGCCATTTCTGCACTAGACTGTTATAGTGCTATTATTCCACTTTCAGCATCCTATGGAATCCTGGAATTTGCAGTTTAAGGAGGGGCCTGACTCTTGAAGTGATGCAACCCATACAGTAAGTGAGAGCTTAACCTAATACTGGAGTGTTTTCAATGGAAAATATACTCTTGTGAATATGGAGCTTTGATTAAGAATTTAATTTTGGCACTGGTCTGCAATTTTTAACAGAAAGAAGAAACTCTTGTTTTTATGGGGGATAGTCCATAAATGTTTAAGTGGTGCTTATGCCCTGCGAATGTTTATACCCTGCACATTGAAAGTGCCATGAGAGTTTGTTGCAACAAGATGGGTTGGACACCCTGAAATTTTATTATTCAGATCAATTGATGAAAGATATTCCAAACTATTTAAAAAGTGCTCCCAATTAATCAAGCACCACTGTAGAAGAAGTATGTACATTATTTCTCAGTTCCCTTCCATTTGTATCAACACATCACTTCAAAGCAGTATGTTGGATATAGTTTTTCTTGAAATCTGTGGCACTTGGAACTTAGACAAGTGACTTTGGGGGCTACAAATCCTAGAACTCCCACCAGCTATCATGATCATTGTTCATTTGGCTAGGAGATTCTGGGAAGTACAGTGCCCCCCCGCCCCCCAAAAAATGTTTCACAGCTTTGACAATATGCTTTATTGAAAAGAATGGTGTTTACTTCTAAATAGATAGGCACAGCATGTATATTCTTTTTCTCTTCCACTATCAGTGTTATGCCTATATCTAAAATTTTATCAATGTAATCGGTTAATCAATTAATAATTAAATAGACCAGGATGTCACTGAGTTAGGTTAAAATACTTTAGTTTCTCAAGAGTGCTGGCCTAAAATGAGATTCACATTTTACTTGGCTCGTTCATCTAGGAAATATATTGTCCCCCGTAGAACTTCATGATTTGTCAGATTCTTTTATAAAGCAGTCTAGTCATGGAACAATCTGTTTGTTTGGATTCTGATAAAAGTCTGCCTCTGTCTAAAGCAGAGATGTAATGCTATCACTTACAGTTAATACACACCCCATCGTACTTCCCACCTACATTAAAAGGCTCTCTGCTATGACACTCTTTCTTTGCTTGAAGGCCATTGTGGATTGGTCCTTACCTACTCTGCCCCTCATCATAATCACCATCATTATAAAAGCTCTTCATACATCTCAAAATGATTGGCTCCCAAAGATGGGGTTGCACAGGCACTCAAATGAATGGATTTATTTGTTTCTGGCATAATGCAGCTTGTGTGTATGTGTTGGTTCGTATTTAATTTACTTTTTGAACGTGGCAAATACATTACACCAAAATTTTGGTTAAATCAACACAGAGTGCTGTTATACTAATTCCTATTCTAACTTACATTTAAGGTAGATAAAATCTAACAAGATTGTAGACAAAAGTCTTACTCTGCAATACAAGCTGGTTTGCTTTGTTGGTGTTTTCTCTTGCCTTTGCAGAAAAAGAGAGGTTTCTGAAATTAATAGGTGAGAAGAGATGGCTTAAATAATAGTCATTTTTATTCTGATGTATAAAAAGCACAGTCTAATGTGAGTCATGGTTAAAATGCAATTTGGAGATGGCAAACAGGGACGACAGAATTGCATATCAGTCTCCTGAATCTTGCTTTCATTATGAACACCCAGTTAATGTACTGAAATATGGATGCTACATTTTTATAGTTAGATGTGCCTCTGTAATGCTTCAGGCAAAATGATGGACAGATGCCTCAATTCCAGCTGTCTTGATAAAGACTAGAGCCAACTTTGCTTGCCAGTTAAGTGGCTAGATGCCTTGGGAGACAAACCAAGAAAAACACTCTCCTGGAGATCAAGCTCCAATTCATGCAAAGCCCTCTTCAAGGTTTCAAAGCTGTTCTCCAGCATTATGGGTTTTTCCCTCCTGGGGATGAGTTTATACTGTGATGAATCAAAGTATATATATGTACCTTTGTATGTTTGTTTTATGTCTAGTTATTAATTTATTTAAAGTATTGTTATATGGCAA